>JAHRHZ010000081.1:549392-575974 GCA_024137785.1 Ginglymostoma cirratum | reverse complement strand
GTGTGTATAGGTGTGTATGAGAGAGAGAGAGTGAGTGTGTGTGTATGTGTCAGTGTGTATAGGTGTGTATGAGAGAGAGAGAGAGTGAGTGTGTGTGAGAGTGAGTGAGTGTGTGTGAGTGGAGTGAGTAGAGTGAGTGTGTATGGAGTGAATGGAGTGAGTGTGTGTGGAGTGAGTGGAGTGAGTGTGTGTGTGTGAGTGTGTGTGTGAGAGGAGTGAGTGTGTGTGAGAGAGTGAGTGTTGGTGTGTGTCAGTGTGTGCACAAGTCAGTAAAAACAGCACGTGCAAATAATTTTATTTGAACATTTTCCACCACCAGGAAAAACACCCATGTGGCCAGGGCACACGGTAGGAGCAATTCTTAATCAAAAAAAGTGAAGGGGAGGATGGGATCAACTCAAAATAGAGTTGCAGGGGGAAATAATTCCTCCAGCCCCTGTTGTGCCCAATTCTCCCCAAAGGCATCAAGACTGTTGGTGGACACCACGTGCTTCATCTCTGCGGAAGAGGGTCAAGCAGTTGGCAGGAATGACCCCCTCCACGGCCCGCTGCCTTGACCTGTTAATAGCCAGCCTGGCAAGGCCCACAAAGAAATTCACCGCCTGGCCCACACCCCTCTGCACTGGCTGTCTAAACATCAGGAGCATAGGACTGAAGTGCAACCAAAAGCAGAGGAGAAGGTTTTTTAGATAACTAAAAAAGGGAGCGCAAATGCTCACATCCAATACACATATGGTCCACAGATTCCACAGCACCTCCATAACCTTTGATTCCATTACTGATCGAAAATCCATCTGTCTCAGTCTTGAATATACTTAATGACTTAATTAGCCCTCTGTAGTAAAGAATTCCACAGATTCACTACCCTTTGAGAGAAGAAATTCCTCTTTGGCTCCATCTTAAATGGACAACCACTTATGCTGAAGTAATGCACTCGCGAAGGTTTTGGAGTAGATCTGTAGCTTGGGTTGTGGGTGCTGAGGGTGGTTGGCTTGCCGAGCTGGTTTGTTATTTTGCAGACGTCTCGTTACCGTGCTTGGTAACATCCTCAGTGCAGCCTCCGATGAAGTGTCGCTGTGTTTTCCCTATGCTTCATTGGAGGCTGCACTGAGGATGTTACCAAGCACGGTAACGAGACGTCTGCAAAACAACAAACCAGCTCAGCGAGCCAACCAACCTCAATAATGTCCTCTATACGTAAATTCTTACCACAAAAGGAAACATCTTTTTGTAGCCACCCTGTCAAGACCCCTAAGAGATGTCTGTTTCAATAAGGTCGCCTCTCATTCCTCTAAATTCCGATGAGTAAAGGCCCAACTTACTCAACTTCTTCTCATAGGACAGTCCCTCCATACCTGGTATCAGCCCAGTGAGCTAGCTCTGGTCTGCGCCCAATGCTAATCTAGCCTTCTCTAGATAAGAGGTCAAAAACTGATCGCAATAAGAGAGATGTAATAAACTTTGGATTAGTACCTGAACCAGGAGCTATCTAACACAGGATCAATCATATTAAAGATTTAAGGGACCCTAAACAGTTCATGGCTTTGTGGCTGTGGTATGACAAGAGCCTTGTATAGTGTTAGCAAAACATCCCTACTTTTATACTCCATTCCCTTTGAAATAAAGGGAAGGCAAATGGACAGTTGCCTATTACCCACTGAACTTGGATGCTAGCTTTTTATGATTCCCTGTGCCTCTTTCATTACTTGCTGTACCTGCACACTAATGTTTTGGAATTCATATACAAGGCGATCTAGATCCCTCTGACCTGCAGACTACAACCCTATTTCTCCATTTAAATATTGTTCTGCTGTTTTAGTCCTCCTGTCAAAGTGGAAAACTTCACACATTTTCACATTGTACTCCAACTGCCAATGTTTGCCCACTCAACTTGTCTAATATGTCAATGCAAACTGTATCCTCACAAATTGGTTTCCCATTTCTGCATCATCAGCAATATTGGGCTGCAAAACATTTGGTCCCTTCATCCAGGCCATTAATATAGATTTAAACAGCATGAGGATCTGAGTTCCCTGCTCCTGTTCGTATGGCTCCTTCCCATCCCTCTTAGATCTAATGCTATGCCCTTTGCAAACTTTGTGACTGTGCTAAATATTTTAGTTTTTTTGGTCATTTTACTCGTTAGCACCTTGATCGTCTCCCACATGACCTTTCCAATCACAATTTCATGCCAGACTTGGAAAACCAAAATATTCTTTGGAACTCCAACTTGTTTTTGTTCTTTCATGAGTTTATGGAACAATGAGAGGGTAAATGAAGGTGGTAAATGTGAAAGCTGAACAGTGAGGTGGTGAGAAACAAGAAAACTGCAGATGCTGGAATCCAATGTAGACCAACAGGAGACTGGAAGAACACAAAACTGGTGTCCTGAAACATTGACTTTTCCTTTCCTCCAGATGCTGCCTGGTTTGCTGTGTTCTTCCAGCCTCCTGTCAGTTAGATGTGGTGGCAATGACACTTGGCCAGTAGTCTAGTAGCCCAGGCTAATGGTCTGAGAGCGTGGGTTCAAATCCCACCACTGCAACTGGTGGAAGACAAACCCAATCAATAAGATCTGCAATTCAAGTGTAGTCTCAGTATTGGTGATTGTGAAGACCTATCTGGTTCATTAATACCTCTTTCAGGAAGGAAATCTGCCATCCTGAACTGGTCAGATCAACACATGTTTCCAGACCCACAGAAATGCCATTGACCATTTACTCCCCTTTGAAATAGCCAAGTGAGCCACTCAGCTCAAGGATAATTAGGGATCACCCTCATCCCATAGAAGAATAAAGAAATGGCGGCAATAAATAAAACAAATCAGACATTGGGGATGCATTAAATGGTCAAAATAATGAGATAACCCTGTCACTTTATAAATCGTTGGTGCAAACACACAGTTTAGGTGAGCTTGTTGACTTGCTCACCGAGCTGGCTGGTTGTAGTTCAGACGTTTTGTCACTATGCTGGATAAAATCAACAGTGCGGCCTCCGATGAAGCGATATTGTCCCATTCCGCTTAGTATTTATATGATCCGGGCTGCTGAGGTATTTTGTGTCATTTCCGGTTCTTTTTTGTAAGGGTTTGGAGATGGGATCTAATTCCCATGTTTATTGATAGCATTATGGATGGAGAACACAGTTTAGGTTGCCATGCTTCCCAGAGGGATATTGCTGCTATTGAAGGATACAGAGGAGAGCAACAGAGGGACTGAGGAAATGGAGGGACTGAATTCTGAGAATCAATTCTATAAACTGGACAGATTTATCATTTGGAGAGAGAACATTGAGAGGGTGATATCACTTCAGTTTTACAGAATCTGAAGGGACTTGAAAATATTTACTGTGGGGGTTTGTTTCTTCTTGTCTCGAAAAATGGACGTGGCCCACATTTGAAGGGGTAAATTCAAAAGGATTCTGTGAAAACAATATTCTATTGAGCCGTTGGGAGGCTTAAAACATCATAAAACGATTAGACAGAACCAAAAATGCTTTTATGAAATGGAAATCATGTTGGACAACTTCCATGGTGTACTTTTAGGATGAAAAAAACAGGGTAGACAAAAGGAGAACCAGTGGATGGATTACATTTGGATTTACAAAAGGTATTCAAGAAGGTGTGACAAAGAAGCAAGGGAAGGCTCTTGAGAGGATACCAAGGAGGTATATCCGACTGGCCCCAGGGATGTGAGCTGTAACGTCAGATGGGGGAATTTTTGTGTTTGTTCTCTCCGGAGTAAAGGAGTTTGAGTGGAGCTGTTCCCATTAGTTGGTTGTACAAAAACAAGTAGACACAGATTTAAAATTTTTGAAGAATAGGACTGACTGAGAAATAGCACAGACTCAATGGATTGAATGGCTTTCTTCTATGCATTATGACTCTGTGGCTCGAGGAGTGGTCAGTATGTGGCACATGCCTCTAAGGGAAATGTGGAAGCTGCCAGTGTTGATTCAGCCAAATGTTGGATTATTTTGAAATACAGTACACAGAAATTTGAGAGATGACATGCTTTGGTGAAAGCAGTGACTTTTTAAAATTCAACTGCAACTGCACCCGGTCATCAATAAAACTTACCAATTGTCTCTAATGACATAATCTTGCCATCAATGGTTAGGATTGGTGTGGATGAAGGAAATCCTTTCTCACTCAAAAACATCATGGCTCGTGTTTGCGCTTCAATCAAATCAGTGTCTTCACTGTCGACAGTGTTCGTCACTTTGAGGACGTAGCTCTGACTGTGATCTCTAGTTGCCTGGTTCTCAGACACCAGGATGTGGAAGTTCTGGTCATCGTAACTGGGCAACGGTCGGACACTGGAGACCTTCAGACCATACAACCGCTCGGCCAACTCGACAACCTGGGCCTCAGTCAGCGCGGGTTTGCTGAGAACAGGTTTCTCTGAGGAGGACATCTGAGAAATATCAAATTAACAAAGCAAATTAAATAAGGGAATGGAATTCACTGACAGATGGTGATAAATGATATGTTATTCATGCCACACAAGAACTAAGCATTGACCACTTCTGAAGTAGAATCTAACTGTTGACATTCATTGGTTTTAACATCACTGAATCTCCCATTGTCAAAATCTGGGGGTTACCATTTACCAGAGTCTAAAATAGACAAGCTATATAAATACAGTGACCAGAAGAGCAGATCATAGGCTAGGAATACTGCATTGAGTAGCTCATCTCCTGACTCCCCAAAGCGTGTCCACAAGGCACATGTCAGGACTGTGATTTAATACCCCCCCACACTTGGATTGGAACTGGCAGGAGGTGGTTTTCACTTATATCTAGAGCCTTTGACCTTCTAGATGGTAGTTGTCATGCGTTTGGAAGGTGCTGTCTAAGGATCCTTGGTGAATTTACGCAATGCACCTTGTCGATGGTACACAGCTGCTACTGAGTATCAGTGGTGAGGGAAGAGAATGTTGAAGGTGATGAATGAGGTACCAATCTAGTGGCTACTTTGTCACAGACAGTGTCATGCATGTTGAGAGTTGTTGGAGCTTCACTTATCCAGGCAAGTGGACAGTATTCCATTACACTCCTGACTTGTGCTTTGCGGACAGGCTTTGGGGAGTCAGTCATGTTACTTGCTGCAGCATTCCTAGCCTCTGACCTGTAGCCACTGTATTTATATTGAATCTCTACACAGAGATGTCATTCAGCCCATCGAGTCAGCACCAACCCTCCTAAGAGCATCCCATCCCCTCACCCTGACCCCATAAACACTGTATTTGCAACAGTTAACCTACCTAGCCCGCACATCCCTGGACACTATGGGCAATTTAACATGGCCAACCTACCTAACCTGCACATCTTTGGATCGGGGGAGGAAACTGGAGCGTACAGCGGAAACCCACACAGGCTCATTATTAAAAACTCAAGTAACTTTGGAAACGAGATGAGCAATGTTTTTAAGAGATAAGAGAGGAGGTTTTTTGATTTAATTACAATAAAAGCAGTTTCAGGCCCTATATGACTCTTCTTCATTTTAAGCATTCAAGGGGCCATTGGATGATTACTTGAATGGAAATAACACGCAGGAGTGTGGGGAAAGGGCCGGAGATTGGCACTCGATAACGACGCTTGTCTGAAGAACAAGTGCATGCACAATGGACCAAATGACTTCCTTCTGCTCCACAACCCTTCTGTGACCCTGTTTCTCTCTCCAGAGATACTGCCAGACCGGAGTTTCCCTAGTGTTTTCTGTTTTTATTCTCCCAATATCACTACTGTACAGACATTTACCATTAAGACCACAGTTGGAAATGGAAAATTTAAACATAAAATGTACTTTTAATCATGAAGGACAGATGCTGCTGGTCACACCATTATATTAAAATCGATCTTTATCATACCATCTGAGAACTTAAATAAGAACCTGCGCTTCACCAGGTCCACAAATGGAACACAGGAGATACTGACAGAAAAAATATACAGTTGCAGGAAGAGAGGGAAAGAGAGAAATAGAAAAAGAAAAAAACTACAGCAACAGCTTGAAAGGGAGAAATTCAAAAGGACAATGACATCAATGCATTATGAAGGCAAAGTCTGCATTAAAAAGACTTGCATTTGGATACGCTCCATAAGTGGAGGGAAAAATAGTTGTATTGATCAGTTAATGTTGAAGTGATACCACTTTTTTCATGTAGGAAATGTGACAACCAACATGCAGACAGCGAGATCCCACAACCAGGCAATCTGTTTTATTAATGTATAAAGATAACATTGGGGCTAATGTGTAGAAGGAGGAAAGCTGTCAGTTTGTTGACTATTAAATTCTTTTTAGGTTAATCCACCAAAAATCTTCTTAAAAATTCTCAGGTGGGAAAAAAACCCTCTAAACTGTGGGTTCTTTCAAGCCTCCTGTCTTATCTGTAAAGCATGTTTCTTCAGTCAGACTGGTTAAAGGGTGGTCTTTACTGAGTGACCCTTGCAATTCAGTGCACTGGAGATCGAGATTAATTAGAGCTCAAACTGGAAAAGCTTCCTCATCAAGAATTTGTTGTGTATGCACTTGCTTCAGAAACAGTTGATGAAAATTCATCAGTGTGTGGTAATTTTATATCTTTAACTGGGAAATCAGATCTATTTACTTCTTTGTATATGCTGTAGATACAGCAGGACCATGCATTCCCATTTGTTCTCTCGTTAACGCTGTGATTTATTCCAAACACTGGAATTCATTTCTTCAGCAATCGACATTCTTTTCCTTTCAAATCCACCTTCTGTGCTCACAGCAACTCCAGCAGCAGTGATATCATTTCAACAGATGCTGCCAGACCTGCCGAGTTTCACCAGCAATTTCTGTTTTTGTTCCCAGAACTTTAGTCTGAGGTTCTAGATTACTAGCTCAGTGACATTACTGCTGCACTGAGCACAAAGAAGTTGTTGGTCCTAAGATCACAGAATTCCAACAGTGTGTAAAGAAACCATTTGGTCCATCAAATCTGCACAGGCCCATGGCTAATCTACCTAACACTGTAGACAAGGAAAGAACGTGCAAAGTCCACACAGCTTCCTAGCACTGTGAGGGAACATGACTGCCCACCAAGCTACTGTGCTGTCCTGTTGGAGATTGTCCTGCCAAAGAGAGAGATTGAGTTCTCCCACCATCACAGTGAAACTTAACATGACGGAATATTTCACAGGGAACATGACCGCATCCACAAAATATTGCACTGGAAACCATTTCAGCTCCAGACAATAAAATATTCCCAATTATTGGCAGTGCTAGGCTGCCAGTAGCTCCACAGGGAGGGAGTTGCTCTCCTCTCCCAAGACGCCTGCTCGCCTCGATTCCCATTCCACCACTTTCTGTCTACCATTCAGCCTTGGTGGCGCCCTTGGCCCAGCCTGAGGTGCTGTGCTCAGTTGCCAGGCCCTCAAGGCCCAGAACCAACCAGGTAGATATGGAAAGGCTGTTTCCCTTGTGGGAGAGTCTGAGACAAGAAGACATCATCTCAGGGTAAGGGCTTATATATTTAAGACTGAGATGAAGAAGGATTTCTTCTTTCAGGGGGTAGTGAATCCATGGAGTTCTTTACCACAGAAAACTGCCATGGATTGGTCGTTTAAGTATATTTGAGGCAGAGATAGACAGAGTTTAGGAACTGGAGTCCTGTGAAGAAAAGGCTAGAAAGTAGAGTTGAGGATTATCAGATCAGCCATGATCTCATTGAATGGGCTGAATGATCTACATCAACTCCTACATCTTTTGGTCTAACAACATGATCCACCATCCGGAGAACTCTCAATGAAAGGTCATCAGCCTTCATCTTCCAGAACCTAAAGGAATGGCAGTGGAATGGTAGCTCAGTGGTTAGCCCTGCTGCCTCACATCACCTTTCAGCAACTGTCTGTGTGAAGTCTGTATGTTCTCCTAGTGTCTGCCTGAGTTTGTTCGGGTTTCCTCCACAGTCCAAAGATGTGTAGTTTACATGGGTTGGCCGTGCTAAATTGCCTATAGTGTCCAGTGATGTGCAGGCTAGGTGGTTTACCACCTAGGGTTATGGGGATAGGGTGTTGTCGGGGGGGATATCTGGGTGGGATGCCCTTCAAAGGGCCGATATGGATTTGATGAGCCATATGGCCTGCCTCCAAATTGTAGGAATTCTATGATTCTAAGAATGCAGTGGGGTGAACGCGAATGTTCTCTGAGAGCGTGGTGATTTTCCCAATTGGATAAATTTATTCCTGCGTCTGGATCTGCTGTTGATATTAACCTGTGTCAAGAAGAGAGGACAAGAGTATGGAGAGATGGTGGCTGTGTCAAGAAGGATAATGATAAGGGTAGCATGGTGGCACAGTGGTTAGCACTGCTGCCTCACAGCACCAGGGACCCAGGTTCAATTCCAACCTCAGGCGACTGTCTGTGTGGAGTTTGCACATTCTCCCTATGTCTGCGTGGGTTTCCTCTGGGTGCTCCGGTTTCCTCCCACAGTCCAAAGGTGTGCAGGTTAGGTGGATTGGCCATACTAAATTGCCTGTAGTGTTCAGGGAGGTGTAGATTAGGTGGCTTATAGGGGATGGGTATGGGCGGGATGCTCCGAGGTTCAGTGTGGACTTGTTGAGCCAAAGGGCCTGTTTCCACACTGTAGGGATTCTATCGTGGGATCATTGGTAAGTAGGTGCTGAGGGGGTTATCTGACTGCATACAGCATTGTATGATGAGCTGCTTTCAGAAATCAGGAAGACGGGGCTATGCTGGTCACTGCCTGTGTTCAGGCTATTTACTCAGGGTTGCTGGCTGTGGTAGGGAACATAGTCCTGCCTATGGTCACAACCAGGGCCATAGTGAGGGAGGGCAAGGCTACTTTACTGGTAAATACCCCAGGGTCACAAGACAACAGGCAGTGAATTGCACCTTGCACTTGGAGATGCCTGTCACAGGGGCAAAACCTCATACCTTCTTGAATGAAGGGTAAAATACTGCAGATGCTGGAAATTTGAAACAAACACAGACAGTATTGGAGAAACTCATCAGGTCTGGCAGTATCTTTGGAGAGAGAAACAGCATTAATGCTTTGAGTCTGATATGACTCTTCTTCAGAAGCATATGTAATACCTTAGTAACACTGCAATTCACCTCATTAAATTGTACAGCTTGCTATCTTACAACAGATGCCAAACAAGATATATTTGGAGGATGCTGAATGTGGAAGTCAAAACAGGTACCCAGTAACCTCAGCTCATCACTGGCTGTGAGCAGCCTCCAAGTTACTGAGCACCAAACACAGCACACTCCACCGGGGCACCAGCTAACACAGCAGGCAGGGGTTTTGCCCCATCATGTCTAGGTGCTGCTCAGTGAAGTTCAGAGTCTGGAATGAGTACAGTCCTGGGGCTCTGTGCAATATTCAGTGAGGAGGGTACACACTGGGGGAAGAGGAGGGAGAAGAAACACAGGCATTTGCAGAGGTAGGGTCAAGGGCGGGGACGGGAATGAGCTTCAGGTGTACGGGGTTATGCAGAGCAAATTTGGGGGTAGGGTGGGCTACGGGAGGGAGGATTTAGTGACCATGCCCGCCATCCACAGGGAGACCATAAAAGGACTGGGGAGAATCATTAGAAATGTAGTGTCAGGGCTCAGGGAGGACAGTTGGGAGGTGAAGTTTAATATGATGGGTCTCCACACATTGGGAATGGTGAACTGGGCTGTCAGAGGAGTAGGAGATAAAAGGGGGCATGCAGGCTCATTGTGGAGGGTGGGGATGAAACTGGTGAGCAGGTGGATTGTATCCACTGTGAGCCGTGCTCCCTGCCATTACTTGGCCATTCTCTAGATATGAAATACAACCAAAAAATGACAGAGAGAAAGTTTTCTGGACGCTTAGACTACGAAGGGGCAAAAGCACGAGTCAGCAATTTGCAACCTGCAGCTACAGTTCATTTCCTCACCTATTTGCAACGAGCGCAGAGTGAAGGAGCTTAGACTTCAAATGCTGGTCAGAGGCAGATCTAGCAGGCCTTTTGTGCTTACAAACCACACATTGTTGTCATCTCAGTAGCAACAAATTAGTGCAGATGCTGGAATCTGTACTAAAGACAAACAAACGCTGGAAATGACAACAGGTAAGGCAGCATCCATGGAGAGAGAGCAAGTTAATGTTTAGCGTCTAGATGACTCTTCATCAGAGCTGAAGCAAAATGTGTAAGGGCAGCATTTATGCAATAGTTGTGGGGTGGTGGAGCACCAAGGAAGAAAATACATTGATAGTTTAGATTAAGTGATTAGAATGTGAGAATGACAGAACAATGGTGTGTCTAACTGCCAGACTTGAAAAAACAAACAGTCCCACTGAAGTTGAGGGGAGGTGAGAGAAGACATGGTGACAGAGAATATAATCAGCAAAGCTAAAAGAAAGGGAAAGAATGGGAGTGAGTTCACAATTTGAGGGTGTTGAACTCAATATTGAGCCCAGAAGGTTATAAAGTGCCTAGTTTGAAGATGAGATGTTACTCCTCCAGTTTTCACTGTGATTTACTGGAACATTACAGCATGCCAAGTGGACATGCAAACAGGACAGTGTTAAAATGACACTACAGGAAGGTTGAGATGCTACTTGCACACGACTGGAGGTGTTCTGCAATGTAATCACCCAGATTATGTTTGGTTCCTCCAATGCAGAGTAGCCACACTGGGTGCAGTGAATACAATACACAAGATTGGAGCAGGTACAGATGAAATGCTGCTTCACCTAGCAAGACTGTTTAGACCCTTGGATGGTGAGCAGGGCGGAGGTGAAGGGGCAGGTGTTGCACCTTCTGCGGTGTTACATGGGAAGGTGCCGTGGGAAGGAGGGGTAGTGTTGGAGATCAAGGAATGGACAAGGGCACCCCAGAGGGAATGGCCCCTGCGAAATGCAGATGGGGGAAGTGCAGTGAGATGTGTTTGGTGGTGGCATTCTGCTGGAGTTGTCTGAAATGACACAGAATGATCTTTTGAATGTGAAAACTGGTGGGGTGAAAAGTGAGGACAAAGGGGACCTGATCACGCTGTTGTGAGAGATGGGAAAGGGGAAGGGCAGAAGCACAGGTGATAGGTTGGATGTGGTTGAGGGCCCTGTCAACCACAGTGGGTGGGAAACGGTGGCTACAGGAGACGGAAACCATGTCAGCTGCATTGTCTTGGAAGGCAGCATCATCTAAACAGATATGACGTAGTCAAAGAAATCTCAGTGTTGCAGAAAGTAACAGCAATGAGTTAAAAAGGGGCTAATTTGAGGAGAAAGCCATTGACGAAGCAACTGAAAATGATTGGGCCTAGGACAGTACCCTGAGGAACTCATGCAGAGATGTCCTGGAGCAGAGATGACTGACCTCCAACATCCACAACAATTTTCCTATGTTTCAGGTATGATTTCAATAAGTGGACAGTGTCCCCTCCCTCTCCAATTCCCATTGATTTCAGTTTTGTGAGGGTTCCTTGATGCCATTCAGTTGAATGCAGCCTTGATGTCAAGTGCAGTCACTCTCACCTGTGATGACACTATGACTATACGAAATGTATTTTGTCCTTTTTTTGAAGAAAGATTTTAAGGCAGAGGTACTGAGCTATCTATTGAAATCCTATAAACAGCTTATGAGGCCTTGGGTTTTTTTTTTTTAAAGTTGAAACAATAGAAGCAGCCTGAATGGGTGAGGCACATTCACACAGGACTAGGATTTTTAGTTTTAGTTTTCAGTAGTTGTTGTTCCTGGGTCTTGAAGCTGCAGTACATTTCTCCCTGCTAATCTCTCTGTCTCTGTCTCTGTGTCTCACAGACACACACACACACACACACACACACACACACACAGTTTTCTCTTGATGTTTTCCCACTGGACTGTAGAAGGGTATGAGATAATCTGTATTTGAATTTGCCTTTTCCAAGGGTGTGGTTATGAGATGTTACTATATTGGAACAGTTAAGTAGGAGTTAATATATAGACACTATAGGCAATTTAACACAGCCAATCCACCTAACCTGCACATCTTTGGAGGAAACCGGAGCACCTGGAGGAAACCCACGCAGACACAGGGAGAATGTGCAAACCCCACACAGCCAGTCACCCGAAGGTGGAAACCACTGCACCACCAAGTTACCCTTTTCTTTTATTTTTATTTTGTCTGTATTTTAACTGTGGTGCAAAACTAAAGTGTGTTTTGCTTAATGTTGAGTAGTCTGACCAATCAAATTACATCTGGAATGCAACACCTGACAATACCTTAAAGTAAGAAAAGGTTAGGGTCTAGACTGTCTTCTGAATACATTTTGAGGGGATTTGGTCTGGTCCATAACACACCTCACCTCTGGAATTCAGCTCTTTTGTCCGTGTTTGAGGTGAAGCACTGAGTAGCTCTGGTGGAACTCAAACTGGGCATCACTGAGCAGATTACTGCTGATACCGTCCATCACTTTACTGATGATCGAGAGTAGACCGCTGGGGCAATAAGTGGCTGGGTTGGATTTTTCCTGATTTTTGTGGACAGGAGATACCTTGGAATTTTTGGTAGATGCCAGTATCGTAACTGTGTTAAGAGAGCTTGGCTAGGGGCGTGGTACATTCTAAAGCATCAGTCTTCAGTATTATTGTCAGAACTTTATCAGGGTCCACAGCCTTCACGGTATCCAATGCTTCAGCCATTACTTGCTACCAAGTGAATCAAACTAGTTGAAGACTGGCATCTATGATGCTCGGGACCACTGAAAAAAGACAAGATGGATCATTCACTTGGTACTTCTGGCTGAAGATCATTGCAAATTGCAAGGATCATGTCTTCATTTTTGTGCTTTTGAAAATCCTAGACTGAAATGAGAAAGAACTATTTTCAAACCAGGGATTTACAAGAATGGCTGCACATTTTGAAAGCAAATGAATTAATTCTGTTCCCTAGAAAGCTGTGGAGACTGACGCATTCAATATGTTCAACATTGAGTTAGATTATTGATCCACAAAGGAATCTAAGGGTACACGGGACAAATAAGACTAGTATTAGATTTGCAATGACCTTACTGAATATTAGGGAAGTTTGATGGACTGAGCCACAACTCCTCCTCTAATTCCCTATAATCTTGTAACTGTCGGGAAACACAATCTCTTCATTGAAATTGGATTAAATAATACTTAGGACATTTGATTTATTTTTTTAATTAGGATTTATAATGAAAGGCAAAGTTGCATTTTCTTCAAGTTAAGTACTACCGTATTGTGGTGTACTTCTATGTTTTATTGTATCATTGTTGGAATGCCTTGGATTTACTGGGCCTGTAATATTAGTGAGATGAAAAGTTGCTCACCTGTTTATTACTTAAATATTTGTTTTCCTGAGCCTATACAAATGCAAGGAAAAGGTTTACACTTTTGCCTCCACGATAGAATGCAAGTCAGGTATTAACTGTAATTTAAAAAATAATTGCTTTTCAGTCAGTCATTCTATCAGTTGTCTTATTTCACCAGCATGCAATATTTAGTGCTATGTATTTGTATTTTCTTCTGATAAAACTCAATGAGTGAATTAAGCTCACTATTCATTAGCAGTTTACACAAATGTTACCAAAGAAATATGATATCTTTTCCTAATGAATGTCAGCACAGTTCTTTAAGTTTGGTATTGAGAAATGACGGCTAAATATGCAGCTTATTTTCTGAAGACATAACTGTGTTCTGGAAAAATAAAATCCCTTGGCATTGACATTCCTTGTTGAATGTGGATACCAGATCGAAGTATGCCAGTGTATAATACTGCCAACTCGACTATGATTTACAACACAAATCTGCTGTCCAAGACACACTGCTAATGTGACATTAGCAGCTGTCTGTCCAGGCACCAGGTGCAACAGCTTGCCAGTTAAAATTACAGCTTGTTGCACATCAATAGCAGACTTTTTGTGCCTTTCGTTCCTTTGTACATACATTGGAAAAGAAAGTTCATATATTTTATTCAAAAGTTTTGATTCAAAGTATCCCTTTCAAGTAGCAAAGACAATTTGCTTATGAGCTCAGTAAAACTGTTACCTTGACTTAGTCATGAGGAAATTACGTTTTTTAAACTTTTTTGTTTAAAAAGACAATTCTGCTGGGTAATACTTAAAATGTTACAATAACTACTGTAAAACTAGCTGTAAGTCAATAATATTGGTTTGACTGAGCAATAGTGCGTGGTTTAGACAACATTAGAACCTACAAAGGCTGAGATGCACACACGCAACTACAATTTTACAAATCTTTCTGTCACGGATGATGCTTTAGAAATAGCATATTTACAATTCTACATACATTTCTGATCTCATTGATAATGTGCCACATTAAGAAATGTGCAGAAAGGTGTGATGCCATTGAGTTCCTGATCTGACTCGCGACAGTTGCTCTAAATGGAAGGGACAACAAAATCAGGAAGGACTATAGGGTGAGTTCCGAGGTCTTGGTGGAGACTTAGGAATAGGTCACTGTGGCTGTAGTTACATGAAAATAAGGGGAGAAATATGGTGATAAACCTCGGTGTAAATGCCTTCTCACCACAAAAGGGTAGCCCCCTATCAAGTGTTATGTATGTAGCAAATAAACGAAGACAAGAGTTTCTGATCAATAGCAGATGTTTATATAGTACATTATATTTTGTCATCCTTAACAGCCACACCACTTTTTTGAAGACTATTACATTTATTACTGCTGCTGCTAGCTTTTTGTTCTGTACATGACCGAGTTCAGGTTTGTTAAAACTTGTTTGACACAAATTAGACTAAACTGGAACATATGACCCAATATAAAAGCATGTTAAATCCATTACAGTCTGATTACTATTTAACTATTCTGCTCAATTCCTTCAAAATCCAATCTTCACATGCTCATCTCTTTTCTTTTCCCCCTCTGTTTAAAGATTGAGCTCTGGGCAACACCTGTTTCCTCTTATGTTGAGCCATGAATATTCACTTCAAATTCTTAAAATATACCCAAGAATGCTTTTATTTATCTCATCTACGCAGTGTAGGATCATACTGGATTTTGGGAAAGGACCTCCTAGATCAGGAAAGGTTTTCTGCCAACAGCTGAAAACATCTGAGGTGGGGTCAATAAGAGAGCATGAATAATGTGATGGACAGGACTGTCAGCTCTAATTGCAAGAGATTATCTGACAGCTGATACTACAAAAAAGCCTTCTTTGATGAGAATAAAAGCATAGCCCATGTTAGTTATTATAAAGATTTGAGAACTAATTGGAAATAATCCATTAGTACATTGAGTTCATAATTAGAACAAATATTGGATACAAATCTTGCGTTAAAACTTCTGTCTTGGACCTTGCATTTCTCAAGAGAAAGGAAATAATCAGGATCAATCCTTGACTTGTGCTATATTGCTGTCCTGGCAGAGATCAGCAATGAGGCATAAAGAAATCTGTGACCTTTTATTATGCTTTCCTAACCAATCAGATTTTAATGCATCGTCAATAATCTATGCTGGAAAGCACACATGTATTAATATTGGTTATGAAGGCTGGAGGAAGTTTTGGATTTGGAATCAGCTTATAACCTGCCAAAATGAAAATGTGAAGTTCATTTGAAAGGAGAATGAAACAGTATTTAAAATCAAGAATTTTGCCCCTTATTTCAAAGAGGTTGGAATATTAGAGTATGGAAGTCTTATTGCAACTGTACAAGATGCTGGTGAGACCAAAGATACTAAATATGTCAGGAATAAAAGAATGGCTAGAGTAGGATTAGGGCCAGTCAAGGACAGTAGTGGGAAGTTGTGCGTGGAGTCCGAAGAGATAGGAGAGGCGCTAAATGAGTATTTTTCGTCAGTATTCACGCAGGAAAAAGACAATGTTGTTGAGGAGAATACTGAGATACAGGCTATTAGACTAGACGGGATTAAGGTTCATAAGAAGGAGGAAGTGTTAGCAATTCTGGAAAGTGTGAAAATAGATAAGTCCCCTGGGCCAGATGGAATCTATCCTAGGATTCTCTGGGAGGCTAGGGAGGAGATTGCAGAGCCTTTGGCTTTGATCTTTATGTTGTCATTGTCTACAGGAATAGTGCCAGAAGACTGGAGGAGAGCAAATGTTGCCCCCTTGTTCAAGGAGGGGAGTAGAGACAACCCTGGTAATTATAGACCAGTGAGCCTTACTTCGGTTGTGGGTAAAGTGTTGGAAAGGATTATAAGAGATAGGATTTATAATCATCTAGGAAGGAATAATTTGATTAGGGATAGTTAACATGGTTTTGTGAAGGGTAGGTTGTGCCTCACAAACCTTATTGAGGTCTTTGGGAAGGTCACCAAACAGGTGGATATGGGTAAAGCGGTTGATGTGGTGTACATGGATTTCAGTAAAGCGTTTGATAAGGTTCCCAACTGTAGGCTATTGCAGAAAATACGGAGGCATGGGATTAAGGGCGATTTAGCGGTTTGGATCAGAAATTGGCTAGCTATAAGAAGACAGAGGGTGGTGGTTGATGGGAAATGTTCATCCTGGAGTTCAGTTACTAGTGGTGTAGGATCTGTTTTGGGGCCACTGCTGTTTGTCATTTTTATAAATGACCTGGATGTGGGCGTGGAAGGATGGTTTAGTAAATTTGCGGATGACACTAAAGTCGGTGGAGTTGTGGACAGTGCAGAAGGATGTTGCAGGTTACAGAGGGATAGGCTAGATAGATAAGCTGCAGGGCTGGGCCGAGAGGTGGAAAATGGAGTTTAATGCGGAAAAGCATGAGGTGATTCACTTTGGAAGGAGTAACAGGAATACAGAGTACTCGGCTAATGGTACGATTCTTGGTAGGGTGAATGAGCAGAGAGATCTCGGTGTCCATGTGCATAGATCCCTGGAAGTTGCCACCCAGGTTGATAGGGTTGTTAGGAAGGCGTACAGTGTGTTAGGTTTTATTGGTAGAGGGATTGAGTTTTGGAGCCATAAGGTCGTGTTGCCGCTATACAAAACTCTGGTGTGGCCGCACTTGGAGCATTGCGCGCAGTTCTGGTCGCCGCAGTATAGGAAGGATGTGGAAGCATTGGAAGGGGTGCAGAGGAGATTTACCAGGATGTTGCCTGGTATGAAGGGAAGGTCTTATGAGGAAAGGCTGAGGGACTTGAGGATGTTTTCGTTAGAGAGAAGAAGGTTAAGAGGTGACTTAATAGAGACACACAAGATGATCAGAGGATTGGATAGGGTGGACTGAGAGATCCTTTTTCCTTGGATGGTGACAGCTAGCACGAGGGGACGTAGCTTTAAATTGAGGGGTGATAGATATCGGACAGATGTCAGAGGTAGATTCTTTACTCAGAGTAGTAAGGGCATGGAATGCCTTGCCTGCAGCAGTTGTAGACTCGCCAACTTTCAGGGCATTTAAATGGTCGTTGGATAAACATATGGATGATGATGGACTAGTGTAGGTTAGATGGGCTTCAGATTGGTTTCACAGGTCGGCGCAACATCGAGGGCCGAAGGGCCTGTACTGTGCTGTAATGTTCTATGAATTGATAGATTTTTGTGGCGCACTGTTGTGTAGCTGTGGGTTCCAGCAATGTGCAAATGACTGGAACCAAGGAGTTTACAACCAAAGCTGATTTGTTCACAAACCAATAGACCAAATTATTAATGACAAAGGTGGCCTGTCTGCCAACCATATTATTGGTTGACAGATAGCTGAACATCTTGGCCTGTGAATAAGGCAGAGAGAAGCTAGTCAAATTAGAAGAGAAACCAGCAACAGTCAAAAAACATACATTTGGTTCTCTGCAGGAAGCCACATTAATTCTGAGAAAATCTGCTTCGCTTTTCTTCAGTAGGTGCTGCAAGTTATGACTGAGTTGGATAAGTATGCCTGGTGCTGTTCCTGGCATACCATCCTGCACTCTCCATTGAACCAGGGTTGATCTGCTGGATTGATGGTTATGGTTGAGTGGGGGATATGCCAAGCCAGAGTTTGCAGCTTGTGCTGGAGTACAATTCTGCTGCTGTTGATGGCCCACAGCACCCCATGGATGCCCAGTCTTGAGTTGCTAGATCTGTTTAAAGTCTGTCCATTTAGCACGGTGTTAGTGCCTATACAACATGATGAAAGTATTCTCAACATGAAGACAGGACAAGGAGTGTGCGACAGTCAATCATACTGATACTGTCATGAAGGATGTATCAATAGCAAGCAGATTAATGAGGGAGAGATCTAATTTACCTTTCCTTCTTGTTGGTTCCCTCACTCCATAATGAGACTCAGACTAGCAGCTACATCCTTTAGGAGTCCTTTGGCTCAGTAGCAGCACTGCTGGCCAAGCTATTCTAGGTGATGGATGTTGAAATCCCCACCCAGAGTACATACTGTGCTCACTCCATCCTGCAAGTGGTATTCAGCATGGAGGAGTGTGCCAAGTTGGTGGTGAGGGTGGGGAAGAGGGGATGGGTGGTAATTAGCAGGAGCAAGGCCAGGTGCTGTGAGATTTCATGGAGTCAATGTTAAGGACAGTCAGGCTAACTCTCTCGCCACTGTGCAGCTACTTCTGGTGGGTCTGTCCTGCCGTTGGGATGGGACATATCCAGGAGTGATGGTGGTGGTGTCTGGCTCATTGTCTGCAAGGTATGATTCTGTGAGTTAGTCTGCTGCTTGATTGGTCTAACAGTTATATACTTTGTTTTGTCTCGAAAACCTGCTGATTCTGGAATCCAGGTAGACTGGAAGAACACAGCGAGCCAGGCAGCCTCTGAAGGAAAGGACAAATCAACGGTCTAGGTATTATCCTTCTTCTGGACTGGATGTCGGGGTGAGGGGAGCTACAGATAAAGACGGGGTGGGGAAGGGTATAGCAGAATGGTGGTGATAGGTGGACACTAGTGGTAGGTCCGACCTGGTTGGTCAATGGGAGGGATGAATCCAGTTGCTGCAGGAGGCAGCGCTGGTAAGGGAGCCAGGGGATGGGTGGAAAGGTTATTTGAAATTGGAGAATTCAATGTTGAGTCCTCCAGGCTGTAGTGTGCCCAGGCAGAAGGTAAGGTGTTATTTCTCAAATTTGTGTTCTGAATCACTGTGACACTGGAGGAGGCCGAGGACAGACATGTTCGAGGGGGAGTGGGGCGGGGAGTCGAAAAGGGCAGTGACCAGGAGGTTAGGTTGGCCATTATGGCCCAGATGAAGATGCTTGGCAAAACGGTCACCAGGTCTACCTTTGGTCTCACTGACATAGACAAGACCACATCGGGAGCACCAGATGCAATTGGCTAGGGTTGGAGGAGATGCAGGTGAAGCTCTGTCTCACCTGGAAGGGCTGTTTCGGGCCCCTAATGGAGGTGAGGGAAGTGGTGTGTGGGCAGGTATTTTTTCCTTTTATGGTTATAGGGGAAGGTTGGAGTGGTTGGTGGGGAGGTGGTGTGAACTAAGGAGTGACAAAGGGAATGATCCTTGCGGAAGGCAGAGAGGGGTGGGGAGTGGAAGATGTTCCAGGTGGTGGGGTCTAATTGCAGTTGGCGGAAGTGTTTGAGGATGATATGTTAGATGTGGAGGCTGGTGGGGTGGAGAATGAGGACAATATGGACCCTATCTTTATATTTGGAAGAGGGGGTTTACAGCGGTGGAGTGGGGAATGGAGGAGGCACTGTGGAGGGCTGTCTGGATGACAGAGGGGGGGAAAGTTGTTTGAAATAGGAGGACATCCTGGAAGCTTGCAAGTGGGACATCTCCTTGTCAGAGCAGATGCAGCGAAGATGGAGGAATTGGGAAAATGGGATGGAGTTTTTGCAGGATATAGGGTAGAAGGTGGTGTAGTCTAGGTAGCTATGGGAGTCTTTGGGTTCTTAGTAAACGTGGGTCTGTAAACTGTCACTGGAAATGGAATCATCGAGGTCAAGAAAGGGGAGGGAGGTATCTGAGATTGACCAGGGCGGGCTGGAAGTTGTTAGTGAAGTTGATGAACTGCTCCAGTTCACTTTGGGTGCAGGATGCAGCACCAATGCAGTCATTGATGTAACGGCAGAAGAGTTGGGGAACAGTACTGGTGTACATACTGAAGAGGGCCTGTTTGACATAACCGGCAGGTGTAGCTGAAGCCCATGCAAGTGGCCATGGCAATCCCCTGGATTTGGAGAAAGTGGGAAGAATTGAAGGAAACATTATTGGGGGTGAGGACTAATTCGGCAAAGCAGAAAAGGGTATTGGTGGAGGGACTGGATGAGTTGTTGGAGAAGGAAAAACTGAGGGCCTGTAGGCCATCCTTGTAGGGTATGCATGTGCATAGGGATTGAACATCTATAATATAGATGAAGCACTGGGGACCAGGGAACTGGAAGTTACCAAAGGGGTGGAGAGTGTGGTTTGTGCCCCGGATATAAGTGGGTCAGCCAGGGTAGTTGGGCTTGTGGAATTTGGGGAGCAAGGAGCAAGTAGAACCGGACAGTGAGGAGCTGGGGCCTATCAGGCTGGATGCATGGAAGGGAGGTCACCGGAGATGATGAGGTCATGGACAGTGTGGGAAATGATGGCTTGATAGGCCATGGTGAGGTCGTGGTCAAGGGGGAGGTAGGACGTGGGTGTCAAAGAGCTAGTGTTTGGCCTCATGAGGTATGGGCGTCGCCAGCAAAGCCAGAATTTGTTGCCCACTTCTAATTGCCCCTTAAATGGGTGATTGCTAGGGCCATTTCAGTGGACAGGAGAGAGTCAATTACATTACTATGTGTCGTGAGTCACATGTAGACCAGATAAGGATGGCAGGTTTCCAGACTGCTTTTTATGACTATCAGCAATGGTTTCATGAAGCAAAAACAGAAACTCAAAAAAAAAACCAAAAGATGCTGGAAATCAGAAACAAAAGCAAAAATTGCTGTAGAAACTCATTAGGTCTGGCAGCATTTGTGGAAAGAAAGCAGAGTCAACGTTTCCAGTCCAGTGACTGTTCATCAGAACTAGCACTAACTAGGAAAAGGTGAGAAGACGAGATGTCGGTCGGGGTGGTTAAAGAGTAAAGGGATAGTCAAAGATGGTGCTCAGAGGAAGAGAAAGACAGTTATGGCAGACAAATGGATGGATAGGAATAAGCCAGGGAAGGAGAAAAGCTGAATTTCGGCACCATAAGTGAGTTGGCTGTGCTAAAGCAGCCTGCGTCATGACAGGACTTGGGGTGTGGGGATGGGTAAAAGGACCTGCAAGGATCTGTGTTTTTTTAAGTTTCGAGATGCTTTTAAAACCTGCCTCCTCAACCAAAGATTTGGTCCCCAGTCTTTAATATCCCTCTGTATCGATTTTGATTAATCCTGACTCTTCTGGAGCACTATTTGGAGTGTGGGGTACTTTTTTTTAATGTCCTGGAAGAGCTATGAAATGCAAATCGATTGTGTCATTGGGGAGGACGGTGGGGAGTTTCTGGCCCCAAATTTCTCCTGGTTACTGGATATTATGAAGCTGGAGAGGGTTTAGAAGAGATATATCAGGATGTTGCCAGGAAAGGAAGTTTTGAGTTATAAAGAAAGGCTGGGAATTTATTCACTGGAGTATAGGAGGTTGAGCAGCAACCTTACAGAAGTTTATAAAATAATGGGGGGGTATAGATAGGGTTAATGGTAGTTGTGTTATCCCTCGGATGGGGGATTTCAAGACTGGAGGACATTTGTAAAGGTGAGAGGAGAGAGATTTTAAAAAAAAGAAAATGGAGGGGCAAATTGTTTTTTAAACAGAGAGTGGTTTGCGTGTAGAATGAACTTTCTGAAGACATTGTGGATGTGGATACAATTACAACATTTAAAAGACACTTGGAAAAGTACATGAATAGGAAAGGTTTGAAGAGATATGGGCCAGGAGCAGGCAAGTGGGATAGTTTAGCTTGGGATTGTGTTCAGCACGAACTGGTTGTTTCTGTGCTGTATAACTCTATGATCTATGACTATAACAGTTTCATGGTCATTAGATTTTTAATTTCAGAATTTCGAAAAATGAAATTCAAATTCCAACATCTACGTGGGTCTGCAGAGCATTACCTGGCTCTCTGAATTATTATTTCAGCAACAATGCCATTACGTCATCATCTCCCCACAGTAGCGTTCCTTCCTCCGAGCCAGAAACTGTGGGCCAGAAGTCATTCCAGGACTTGTCAGCCAAGGAAGGTATGTTCATAATGGAGCCAAATGAGTTGAGTATTGACTGGTAAATCCCTCAAACAATCATGACAGGCAAGCAGTAAGATGGGTTGAGATTCCACGTCTGCCATGGGATTAAAATGAACATTGGAGCCCCCACTATTACTCACCATAACATGTGGCAATAGCCTGGAGTTTCGACAACAACTCAGCACCTCTGAGTGAACTGTAATACATCACTACCACTCAATGTGAAATAAGTCGCTGGATCTAGTGTTGGTTCAGGAAATTGTGCTCAATGCACTGAATAAACATATGGTGAGTGTGACTTGAAATGTTATGTTTTCAGCCTGAGAGACAAGTATCTCCCATTATACCCACTGCTCTTGATCGCTATGATGTATCCTGCAATGTGATCTCCAAAAGTTGGTAAACAACTTTTCATCCTAATCCTCAATTATACCCAGAGAATTTCTACAATGGTCTCATTGGCCACGTGATACCTTCTGTAACATCGTAACAGTGCTCCTTGTCAATAACACCCCTTCCTCCTCTTTCCAATTTCCAAAAGCATCTGAATCTAACATATTGCATTTCCTAGTCATGTGTGCCTTGTTACCAAGGCAGTAATAGCCCTGCTCTCCAAAGCTCAAGCTGTATCTTTAATTCACTTGTTTTATTTCTTCTGCTTTATGCATTGTCGTCCAGAGCTTTCCACTGGGCAATGGACTCTGTCCTGCTCTGTACCCTAATTAGAATTAATAATCAAGTAAAATTAATTAATATTATTTGTTGCTATTACAGTGTGTTACAAGCATGTTCTAAATTTTCTTGGATCATGTGTCTCAATCCATTATTCCATTCTTCCGTGAATGTTATATATTTGCTTAATCTTCAAACTGGTTGTTGATCTGGACTTTGCTCTCTTTTCTATGCTTAGTCTATAGGCATTTTTTACATTTCTATCGGACCCTGCTGCTCCCACACTGCAGCCCCACCCTGCCCCATTCCCTCATTATTGGTTTCACAGTCCAATCTGGAGACCTGACTATGCTTTTTGCTATGAACTGTACTTGGTCCCAGAGTGGTTTAGGTGAGTAGTACCTTTCCCCCTGCTCCAGTCCTATGCAATTAAACTCCTCTTTTCAACACCGACTCTTTTTTTGCTAAGCGTTTACTTTCTGAATCTGTTGACCCATTTCCAACTTGCAGCTGACTCGAGTAACTGTTTAGGTCCTGCCTTTCAAATGGGAAGTCGTCTCCTGGTTTTCCCTCTCAGCAAGATCTCTTCCTTCTTCTAGATTGTGACCGTGACGTGGACTTCAAATTTCTTTTCAGCAACACCAAGGTTCAAGGCACCATGTAGGCACTATACCATGGCTTACTACTATCCGTCCATTTGTCTGCCTAACTGTCTCTCTCTTCCTCTGAGCACCATCTTTGACTATCCTTTTGCTCTTTACCACAGAAGATGCTATGCATGTCTCTAATTATTCAATCCTATAATGACTAGATAAGCAACAGAACTAAACTATTCAGCCCTTCAAGCCTATTCTGTAATTCAGTAAAACCTTAACCACTCTTCCATCTCATCTTTCGTACCATACTTTCTGAATTCTACAATCCTGCCAAACCTGTTCTGTTCCTCCTGTTTTTGAAAAGGGGGTGGTGTCACTATTTTGGGCTTTCCCCCTTATCCTCTCAGTTATAAAGTACACTGTACTGTAAATCACAGTTGTTATGATGCAGAATAAGGCCATTTGGCCCATCATACCTGGCTCTGTTATCTAGTGCCATTCTCCTTTGTCACCATATCCCTGATGCCATCTCCAACCAAAACACTATCCAATACGCTCGATTGCCTCTATTGAACCTGCCTCCACCACATTTCCAGGCAGTGTATTCCTAAAAACCTACATCATCCTTGCCTCATTTGTACATTACTTTAAATCTATGCCCTCTCAATATTTCTTTTACAAGTGGAAACAGCTTCTGTCGAACTGCTCACAAATTTCAAAACCTCTATCAAATCTCCTATCCGCTTTCTTCTCTCCAAGGAGTACCGTCCCAACTTCTTCAATCTATCCTCACAACTGAAGTTTCTTATGGAGACAGTAAGGACTGCAGATGCTGGAAGCCAGAGTCAATAAATGCGGAGCTGGAAAAGCACAGGTCAGACAGCATCCAAGGAGCAGGGAAGTCAACATTTCATGCTGAGACCCTTCGACTGGGGAAGGGTTTCAGCCCGAAAAGTTGGCTTCCCTGCTCCTCGAATGCTGTCTGACCTGCTGTGCTTTTCCAGCTCCACATTTATTGACTGAAGTTTCTCATTTCCAGAGCCATTCTTGTAAATTGCTTCTGCTCTCTCTCAAGCATTTGCATCTTTCCTGTAATGTGGCCCCCACAACTGTACGCACTCCTCTAGCTGAGGTTCAACAAGTGTCTTAAACATGTTCAACATCACCTGCATGCCCTTGTATTGTATGCCTGTATTAATAAAGCCAAGAACACTGTATGTTTTGTTAGCTGCTCTGTCCAGTTGTCCTGCTGTGTGTTCAATAATCCCTTTACCCCATGCTTTGGTATCGATGATACAAAGATAAATACCACTTACATTTAGTGTGGTTCCCCTTCATTAACGCACCAGACAATACGATATAGTTGTAACACCAGTCACTCAGAAGGTTCCCATGGATAAAAGTTACTGGGTGGTCACTTTGCCAAGGAATATTTCCGCATGTCAGCCTGCGATTAACCAGATCATGTTGCCATCTGCAGCTCTGATGTCTCTGAAAGTGGAATTAGTTTATACATTTCCTTGACCTCGGCCCTTGGCCCATAAGTCAGGTCATCCATTTGGGTGATGACACACAGCATACCTATACTGGACCACTTACATATAGTCACACCCAAGTACCTTACTCAAGTTAGGTGTGAGCTCCTGTAACCAGAGACAGGATCTTCAGAAATCTCTTTCCCACCTCCCTACAAAGGTGATCATTGTCCAGTCAGTTTCCGATGACAAAACGTCTGTGTGTGTCAGCCACCATTTCTTATCACGTGATAGTGTAAACTTTAGAACTTTATTAACTACTCACGGATTGAAAGAATCAGTAATAAGTCTTGCTGGAATAAACTGTTAAGGGACAAGGGCCAGCTGTTATACAAGAGTTGAAAGCAATGAGCCATACTTGGGAAAGGAGTCAAAGCTACACAGACCAAACTGTTTTAACAATTGCTTCTTAACTAGATGCCGATGCCACAAGGACAATAAATACTTCTGCAAGCAAATATAAGAGTTAATCGCAGGGAAGCTGTGTCTTCAAACACACAGCCAATGCCAAAAGTGTCAAGAAACAGGCAAGTTACTTCTGACAGAAGGCAAGCTGCCAATTTGTGTTATTGCGGGTGAAAGAATTTAATGGATCATCCGTAATATCACACCACAACCTTGAAGAACAGAAAATACAATAAATTCAACTCCAGGACTCTTCAGCAGCAGCGCTTCAGAGAACAGGACTGCATAAGAGTCAAATCCTGGACATCCAGAGATAGACACTGTTGGTTGGAATTGTAGCTAGATTCTACATTGATCAGGTAACAGCCAAGTTGGGTTGTGAAGCTTAACTTGCTCAATGGAGTGGTTTTATTTTAGATGCTACATGCAATAAGGTTCAAAACGATTGTTTCAGTATTTGATTGTTGGCATGATTTCTTAATAATTAGCCAAATTAACGTTACCCATAAATATCACATGTCTTGACATTTTTACGTGCGTGCGTCTGTGTATTGGTCCCAAACACACTGTTCGGTTGCAGCCCTCTCAGTCTGCACAGCTCCATCCTCAAACCCACAGCCCCACAGCGACAAGCCCTGGACATGGCACAACTCACAACATAAGTGCAAACACAAATCACATGGCAAAGATTAAACAGAGAAATATTTTGCATCATGAGCGATAGAATACACAGAAATCAGAATCGTTGAGCTGTGACATTGAAAGAAAAAGGTCATTTAGCCCACAATGCCTGCACTAGCTCTTAAAAGGAGTATCATGACTTAGTGCCACTAGCCTGCCTTTCCCAGTAACTCTGCATATTATTTAGATCGAAATAATCAACGAATGCCATCGCAAAATGCCTTAACAGCATCCAACACACAGCGATAACATCGGAATGACACAAAAAAACCTTCGTCGCCTTACTGCAGAGGACATCTCAGGGCCCTCAAATGTTGCTCTGTGACTGAGTCACAATTTCTTTTCACTGTACCTGTGTTTTCCTCCAAGCTGGGACTGAGTCCTCAAATACAGTGTGTGAAAATTCCCCTACACACTTTGCAAAGCGTTTAACACATATTCCAAACCAGAATTAATCATGGCCCAGAGATAAAAGGTACTGCAGATGCTGGAGAATCCGAGATAACAAGCGTGGGGCTGGATGAACACAGCAGGTCAAGCAGCATCATAGGAGCAGGAAAACTTGACATTTCGGGCCTAAACCCTTCATCAGAAATGGGGGAGGGGAAGAGGGTT
>JAHRHZ010000081.1:519349-548992 GCA_024137785.1 Ginglymostoma cirratum | reverse complement strand
TACAAAGCTAGTAGGAACTGCAGATGCTGGAGAATCTGAGATGACAAGGTGTAGAGCTGGATGAACACGGCAGGCCGTGCAGCATCAGAGGAGCAGGAAAGCTGACGTTTCAGGTCTGGAGATAAAAGGTACTGCAGATGCTGGAGAATCCGAGATAACAAGCATGGGGCTGGATGAACACAGCAGGTCAAGCATTTTCCTCTCACCTCAAGCCACACCCCCATCTCCTATCTACTAACATCATCCCGCCCCCTTGACCTGTCCGTCCTCCCTGGACTGACCTATCTCCTCCCCACCCCCCTACCTACACACCTTTACTGGCTCCATCCCCGCCTTTTCGACTTGTCTGCCTCCTCTCCACCTATCCTCTCCTCTATCCATCCTCTATCCGCCTCCCCCTCTCTCCCTATTTATTTCAGAACCCTCTTCCCCTCCCCCATTTCTGACGAAGGGTTTAGGCCCGAAACGTCAAGTTTTCCTGCTCCTATGATGCTGCTTGACCTGCTGTGTTCATCCAGCCCCATGCCTCTTAATCATGGCCCAGACACTTCCTGTGGGTGGAACATTTTCTGAAAATTCTTGAGCACGTTTTGGTCAAAACGAAGCAACTCCAAGTACAGAAATTTTACAGCTGACCCTGCTTCCTAGATACAGCTGAGAAACTTGTGAAAAAGTAACACTAATTTACATTTGACATTCTGATGCCAGCTTTGCCTTTCAAAGCAGAGAGGCTTTTGTGGCTGGCTAACTTCCAAGAGAACCAGGAGGAGGTCAGTGCAGAATAGTTTGTCTTTGATTAAACTTTCTCTGGACCCAAGAGGTTCAGCATAAATTTTTTCAACTGACATTAACTTGTAAAGCCAGCCAGCAAAATAATTAATGTTCTTGATGTAATTATTGCCATAAATTATAATCACAATCATGCAGGACACTCAGTCCATCCCGGCTGTGCAAGCTCTGTGTTATCCACTGAGTTCTACTCACCTGCTTATCCCTTATAGCCCTGCTAATTCCTCCTTTTCAAATATTTATCTAATTAATTCTTGGAAGTTGCTACTGGAGCTGTTTCCATCACTTTGGAATTTGGACAGCAGTAATTACAACTACGTTGTAAAATTATGATATGGTATTTTGCCAGAAGGTAAAAATATGAGGTGACATGGTGGTTCAGTGGTTAGCACGCGTGCCTCACAGCACCAGGGACCTGGGTTCAATTCCACCCTTTAGCAACTGACTGTGTGGAGTTTGTAAATTCTCCCAGTGCCCCAGTTTCCTCTCAGTCCAAAGATGTGCAGGTTAGATGGATTAGCCATGCTAAATTGCCCATAGTGTCCAGGGATGTGTAGGTGAAGTTGATTAGCCATGTGAAATTCAGGGTTTATAGTATAGGGTGGTGGGTCTGAGTGGAATGCTCTTCAGAGTGTGGGTGAGGGCTGAATGGCCTGTTTCCACACTGCAGGGTTTGTAGGATCTGTACACAGTCCATATTGATCAAGCAATCTTTCAAACTTCAAGAGAGCTAGTAACATGGTGAAGATTCAGTCTGATCTTTTTAAAAAGATCCATATGATTTACCTGGGATTTTGGCTGCATTCCATGGTAATAGGTATTTCTTGGAGAGGTGCAGCATTTGCCATTTCACCTTCCTGAGCTGTGATATTTACGCTCTTCCTTTCCTGCATTTGTGCTTCACTCTGCTGCATCTCTGTTCTCTGGAGCCATTTATTCAGCAATTCCTCATTCTCTATTAGGTGTTGGTGCATCTTTAGCTCAGACAGCAGCACAGTGAGCCAACACCTTGTCCTTGTGTATAATATGGCTTCTAAAATCAAAAGATTTCGCCCTTCTTTAAATGTGCACTCTGATTAGAAGTATCAGATTTCACCCTTATCTCCATCTTCAGGCTCTTAATAGAGTTCAAGCATTCAAAGCACACATTCTACAAAGTTACAGTATGACTTAACAGAGTTTAAAAAAAACAAACATGAGAATGTGATTGGCATTGAAAACAAGACAAACAACTGGTCTTTATAAAGAGCACCATTTAAAGAGAGATGGTGGCAGAGGTAATGTCACTGGACTAATCATCCAGAGCTCGGTAATGATGTGGGTTCTTAAACCCTCCTTAGCAACAGCTGGAGTTTAAATTCAATTCATATGTATGGAATTGAAAGCTAGTCTCAGTAATAGTGACCATGAAACCACCAACAATTACTGTTAATTGTCCTCTAGTTCACTAATGTCCTTTAAAAGGAAGGAAATCTGCTGGTATTTAAGTACATGCGAAAAAAAAAGTAGGCTTTTCAGCCTAGATAACAAGCATGGGGCTGGATGAACACAGCAGGTCAAGCAGCATCATAGGAGCAGGAAAACTTGACGTTTCGGGCCTAAACCCTTCATCAGAAATGGGGGAGGGGAAGAGGGTTCCCAGGCTGAATATGATTTGCTGTTCCTGCAGCCTTCGGGTGGCATCACTGTGGCATTGTAGGAGGCCAAGGATGGACATGTCATCTGAGGAATGGGAGGGGGAGTTGAAATGGTTCGCAACTGGGAGGTGCAGTTGTTTGTTGCGAACTGAGCGCAGGTGTTCTGCAAAGCGGTCCCCAAGCCTCCGCTTGGTTTCCCCGATGTAGAGGAAGCCACAACGGGTACAGCGGATGCAGTATACCACATTGGCAGATGTGCAGGTGAACCTCTGCCTGATGTGGAATGTCTTCTTGGGGCCTGGGATTTTTCAATAACATCATGGCCATTCCACATTCCTGCCTATTTCTGATAAGCATGAGGGTAAAAGGTTATCAAGAATCCATCTATCTCTGCCTTAAAAATATTCCATGATGTGCTTCCATCACCTTTTCAGGAAAACGGGCAGCACAGTGTCTCAGTGGTTAGCACTACTGCCTCACAGAGCAGGGACCTGGGTTCGATTCCGGCCTCTGATGACTGTGTGGAGTTTGCACGTTCTCCCTGCGTCTGTGTGGGTTTCCTCCCACAGTTCCAAAGGAGTGCAGGTTAGTTGGATTGGCCATGCCAAATTGCCCATAGTGTTCAGGGATGCGCAGGCTAGGTGGATTATCCACGGGAAGTGTAGAGTTACAGGGATAGGTGGGAGGGGCGGATCTGGGTGGGATGCTCTTCAGAGGATTGGTGTGGACTCAATGGGCTGAATGGCCTGCTTCTGCACTGTAAGGATTCTATGATTCCAAATTTTCAGGACTCTCAAAAGATTAAAAAAACCTCTCATCTGTTTTAAATGTGTGACCTCTGGTTTTTAAAACAGTGACCTCTAGTTCTACATTCAACATAACAGGAAACATCCTCTCCATATTTCCCCCACCCCATCAGGGCTTTATTTGATTCAATTAAGTCACCCCTACTCTTCTAAACTCTAGCTTCTTCTAAGTCTAGCTTGTCCAGCCATTTTTCCACAAGAAAACTCACATCACATGTATGAGACTAAAACTTCTCTGAACTGTTTCAAATGCATTTACATTCTTCGTTAAAATAATCACACCAATACTGTGCACAGTCCTCCAGGTGTGTCATTACTGATGCCATGTAAAACTGAAGCATTACATCCCTAGAGCAGAGGGTATAATCTCTGATTAAAGGTTCGCATGTTTAAGACAGAGATGAAGAGGAATTTCTTCCCTCAGAGGGCAGTGAATTTGTGGAATTCTTTACCACAAGGTTGAGGCTGTGTCATTGAGTATATTCAAGGCCGAGACAGATTTTTAATCAAGGGGATCAAGGATTATGGGAAAAGGCAGGAAAATGGAGTTGAGAATGATCAGATCAGCCATGATCTCATTGAATGGTGGTGCGGACTCAATGGGCTGAATTGCCTTCTACTGCCCTTGTGCCTTTTGGTATTATGTCTTCTTGGTTTTTTGTGTTCAATTCCCCTTATGACAAGCAATAACATTGCATTAGCTTTTCCGATTCTTTGCTGTACCTGCCTCACCTTGTGATTTGCGCTTTGGGACACTCAGATCCTTTTGCATCTCAGTGCTCTGCAATCTCTCATAATTCAAGATAAGAGGATTCTATCTGACTCTTCCTGTCAAAATGGAGACTTTCACATTTCCCACATTATGCACCATTAGCCAGATCTTCATCTGCTCATTTAATCTAACTACACCCCTTTATAGCATCTTCAGTGACTCCAGACCCACAGCAATGTAGTTGACTCTGAACGACCCACTGAAATGGTCCAGTAAGCCAATCAGTTCAAGGGCAATAAGGGATGTCCTTGTTAGTGACACCTACATTGCATAGAAAAATAAAATTAAAAAAAGTGTTGAGCCATCAATTACAGACATGAGGAGCACTCAGGTGTTTCACTGCCATCCTGCGATACCCCAGCACTGAGAAATACAGACACCATTTGAGTTAATAGCTTTTGCGGCATTAGGTGAACTAGAAAACCAACTCAATAGAGCACCATTCAGATTAAAAAAAAACACGAAAGAACTGCGGATACTGTAAATCAGGAACAAAAGCAGAAGTTGCTGGAAAAGCTCAGCAGGTCTGGCAGCATCTGTGAAGAAAAAAAAAAATCAGAGTTAACATTTCGGGTCCAGTGACCCTTCACCAGATCCGAAACATTAACTCTGATCTTTTTGTCACAGATGCTGCCAGACCTGCTGAGCTTTTCCAGCAACTTTGCTTTTGTTCACCATTCAGATTATCCCATGTTGAATTCGATCATTGACTTGCTCAGCTAATACACTTCCAGTTTAGAATGTTTGGGTTGTGATATTATCTTTGCATGGAAGTATTACCCATATTTTATTGGTTTAAAAAAGTGATCACAGAAACCTCATACCCCTGCACTATGTCATATATTGCTACTTGCATACTATGGCTTTAAAGCCTCAATTACTAATTTGATTCATCTTTCCCTATTGTTTGTATCAACCAGAACTTCATAGACTCCTTGATTTTGCGCTCAATGCATTTCATAATGAAGTCCAAGATCCCATATCCTTTACTAAGCATTCTCTCAATATGTCCCACTATCTTCAAAGTTCTATGCACATGAAAGACTCTGTCCCTTCAGTTCTATCTCCATAGAGACTAATAACTAATAATCTCTAGTTATTGGTTGCGAGATGACAAAAAAATTTCATCTTTTATCGTCATGGAGTCATACAGCAAAGAAACAGATCTTTCAGCCAATCCAGTCCATGCCAACTAAGTTCCCAAACTAAACTAGTCCCACCTGCCAGCATTTGGCCGATATCCCTCCAAACCATTCCTATTCATGTATTTAACTAAATGTCTTTTAAACATTGTAACTGTACCCGCATTCACCACTTTTTCTGGCAATTCATTCCACACACAAACCATTCTGTGTAAAATGTTGCCCCTCATGTCCTTTGTTAAAATCTTTCTCCTGTCACCTTAAAAATATGCCCCTAGTTTTGAACTGCCCCATCTTAGGGAAAAGACCTTATCTCTGCTCTTCTTAATTTTATAAACTTCTCTAAGGTCACCCCTCAGCCTCCTACGCTCTTGTGAAAAATGTCCCAGCCTATCCAGCCTCTCCTTATAACTCAAACCCCCCATTCCCAGCAACATCCAGCTAAATCTTTTCCAAACTCTCTCCAGCTTGATAATATCCTTCCTATTACTGGGAAACCAGAATTGGACAGTATTCCAAAAGAGGCCTCAACAATGTCTGTACAACCTCAACATGACATCCCAACTCCTTTACTCAAAGATCTGAGCAATGAAGACAAGTGTGCAAAACCCCTTCTTAATCACCCTGTCTGTGATGAAAATTTTGAAGAATTATGTAGCTGAACGCCTAGGTGTCTCTGTTCTACAACACCACCCAGGACTCTACCATTAATTGTATAAGTCCTCCCCTTGTTTGTATTACCAAAATGCAATACCTCGTATTTATCCAAATTAAACCCCATTTGCCACTCTTCAGCCCATTGACCCAATTGATCAAGATCTCTCTGTAATCTTAGACAATCTTCTTCACTGTCCACTATACCACCACATCACCAATTTTGGGTTTACTGCAACAGAAGACTAAACTCACTATTGACTAAACACTACCTTTGTCAACAACTTAAAACATGAAATACAACATTCCAACTTTTGCAGTAGCATAACCAGAACATTTCAGTTTGTCGCTGACTTCCACTCTTTAGGAGAGAGGCAAGGAGACATATCGCAAGTCTATCTCAGTTGGAACAGAATCAAATTCTCACTATTGGCATTCAGCCAACTGCACAAAGGAGACGTGTTTTGTATCCAGATAGAAATGTAGAATAGATATCCTTGAGTACCAGCTCTCTTTTATGGTGGAAGCAAAAAGATCATTACAAAGCATTCTATTAACAAACTGAGATTCTCAACACTTTTCTGGGACTTTGGAGACCCTCTAGTTATTCACTGTTAGACAGCCTGCTGCCTCTGTCTCCCAATTGCACCTTCTCGGTAAAACAATGTGAAACTCTGCTCAGATCCCAAACAATCAAACAACGCAGGTACACTGACTTCAGAACAAATCATTGTCAGCAAGGCCCTTCATTTTAACTTAAAGACTCAATTACAAAACATAAATCTTATGAACTTAATTGCAACACTGCACCCTCCTTAAATTGTGCCATTGACTATTGTATTAACCCTTCCTGTCCCTGCTGTCAAAATGCATCACCTCTGTATTAAATTCCATCCGCCTGACTGTTCTACTAACCTCTGTTGTGCTACAGTTGATGAGGTTCACCATCACAGTTTCTCCAAGTTTGGTACCATCCATAAACTTTGAGATACTCAGCTGCATTCGGAATATCCAAGTCATTGATATAGAGTGAAAATAGCAGAGACTATTGGGAGACACCCTGTCTACTATCCTCCAGTCTGAAAAATAACGATGACTTACTGGTTTCTATCTGTAAGCTGTTGAAGACTTCTTTTCAGTCCAAATTGACACTGGAACCTCCTATTCCAATTTTGTGAACCACCTTTAAATGCATTTGAATCATCCTTCTCTGTGCATGCATCAGGCTTGCTTGTTTTGAGCTAGCTACTAAAACTAAAGTTTCTATATGTTCTTGACGCAATCAACTTTGTTCACGTGTTTCTCTGTATACTTGCCAAAAATGATAACCATTGTGAAAAACAGTTCCACACCATGGCGACATCTGTAACTCATTACTGGCTGCTACTCACTTGATCACAGATCAGATATTTCTTCAGTTTTCAACGAGACTAGTTAACGAATTGTAGTCTGTAGCTGAGCTCCCTCACTGAAAGGCTCACCCACCCAGTGAGTGTTAACAAGTTCAAATAGGTTGATTTAAAAATAAAGACCAAGTTTAAAAAACGGGGTAACACAGCGTGGAGCTGGAGGAACACAGCAGGTCGGTAGCATCAGAGGAGCAGGAATATTGACGTTTCGGGTCGGGACCCTGACCCACAGTGAGATAAGGTAAAGCCAAAGGACGGACGGACGGACGGACGGACAGACAGAGAGAAGGGAGGTTAAAACAAATTGGAAAGGCTGTATTGTTTTCTTTGGAACAGAGAAAATTTGAGGTATTTGATTAAGGTGTGTACAATTAGAGAGTGAAGAATGAATAAGGAGGACACATCTCCTTAAGATTGATAACAAAGGAACACAGATGTAATATAATCATTGAGAGGATTAGAAAGGAATCGGGGGTAATTTTTAATCACAGTCTGCAAGGGTAGTCAAGGCAAAAACCCTCATCACATTTGAAAACGTGGAAATGCAGTTAAAAACCTGGAATGACAGGGCTACAGACCGAGAACTGCAAAGTCTTCTCCTTTAGCAATTCCGCCAAAGGAAACTCTTTCGGGATAATTTGAGAACATCCTTAAAACGGTCCCGCCGTGCTCCTGGGTTGTGTCCTGTCACAGTCAATGTCTGAGTAGAGTAGCATCAAGTTCCAGGAAGGAACAGGAGACTGATGCGTTAAACAGCTGGGGGTGTACGAGCAGCAAAGTTCGAGAGAACTGTTTGTTCGTACCAAATGGCGAACGACAGGATCGTTACAGCATGTGATCAGACTCTTAAAGTGACAGGCCACCATACTTCCACAAATAGCGACCAAGCCGGTCTCTGGGAGTCTGGTGTCAGACATACAGGTGATACGTCCCCATCGCTTGGCTGGTGGTGATGGGGGGGGCCCTACCAGTGAGATCATTTATGCACGCCCGGACTCTCTGCGCCACCGCACGCTGCCCTCGAGGCGGCTGCGCGGGGGACGAGACTGCCAATCACCTCCTTCTGGAGTGCACCTACGCGCAGGAGGTCTGGAGGGGAATGCAGTGGTATGTGTCGATGTTCGTTCCGAGCAGCTCCGTGACACGGGACTCCGTGCTCTACGGGCTGTTTCCCGGGACGCACACCGAGACCAATATCAACTGCGCCTGGAAGACCATCAATGCGGTGAAAGACGCTCTTTGGTCTGTCCACAACTTGCTGGTCTTCCAGCGGAAAGAACTGACCCCGACCGAGTGTTGTGGACTGGCGCACTCCAAGGTCCAGGACTACGTGCTGAGGGATGTGCTAAAGCTTGGGGCGGCCACCGCCAAGGCGCAATGGGGAAAGACCACCGTGTAAGACCCCTCGGCCGGAATATAACAGGGGCCCTTTCAATAACTGGGTCCAGCCGGGGTCTCCTCCAACTGGTCAGGGGGCCAACCGGGAGTTTTTTCTTTTGTTTTTGTGTTTTCTTTCCCTTTAGTGGGTGTACGTACCCCCTGTGTAATCCGGAGCGGATACTATGACCGGGTAGGACTGTATATTTTCATGAATAAAGTATATTTTTTCAAAAAAAAAACAGGTGATACGTCCCCCTGCTAGAGCTCACTTTGAGATTCTGCACTGCATTAAATTCTTCACAGAAAGAAAACTAACCTGATTTGATTAGTCAACGTTTGACAAGGTCTCTGCTTCAGTTCCTAACTCTAGTTGTTGCTTTCTATGGCTGCATCTTCTACATATTAGACTCTTCCCCGAAATCCCTTTATAAACTTGCTTTCATTTTTGCACAGAGATAGTAGGAACTGGAGAATCTGCGATAACAAGGAGGCGCGAGGGCAGCCTGGGAAGGTGAGCTTCTCCTTTAAAAACTTACCTCGTGAATAGGCGGAGCGCGCGTCGAGCAGGAGCAGACACGGGACGGTTGAGTAAGTGAGGTAATATATTTGGGCGGTTGCTCCTTGGAAACAGCGGTAGCGAACTGCAGCTGGATGAACTTCGGATCATTCGGGAGGCTGAGGTGGTATTGTGAGGAGATACAGGGAGGTAGTCACACCTCAGGTACAGGAAAAAAGTAGATGGGTTACAGTCAGGGGACAGAGAGGGAACAGGCAGACAGTGCGGGGATCTCCTGTGGCCGTTCCCCTCAATAACAGGTATACCGTTTTGGATTCTGTTGAGGGGGACGACTTACCAGGGGTAAGCCATGGGGTACAAGTCTCTGGAGCAGAGTCTGTCCCTGTTGCTCAGAAGGGAAGGGAGGAGAGCCTTAGTCATTGGGGACTCCATAGTTAGGGGGACAGATAGGAGATTCTGTGGGAACGAGAGAGACTCGCGGTTGGTGTGTTGCCTCCCAGGTGCCAGGGCCTGTGATGTCTTGGATTGTGTTTTTGGGATCCTTAAGTGGGAGGGGGAACAGCCCCAAGTTGTGGTCCACATAGGCAGCAACAACATAGGTAGGAAAAGGGATGGGGATGTAAGGCAGAAATTCAAGGAGCTGGGGTAGAAGCTTAGAGCTAGAACAAACAGTTGTTATCTCTGGTTTGTTACCCGTGCCATGTGCTAGCGAGGCGAGGAATAGGGATAGAGAGCAGTTGAACACGTGGCTACAGGGATGGTGCAGGAGGGAGGGATTCAGATACCTGGATAATTGGAGGTCATTCTGGGGTAGGTGGGACCTCTACAAATGGGATGGTCTGCATGTGAACCAGAGGGGTACCAATATCCTTGGGGGGAAATTTGCTAATGCTGTTCGGGAGGGTTTAAACTAATTCAGCAGGGGGATAGGAACCTGACTTGTAGCTCCAGTGTACAGGAAGTTGAGAGTAGTGAGGTCATGAATAAGGTTTCCAGGTCGCAGGAGTGTACCAGCAGGCAGGAACGTGGTTTGAAGCGTGTCTACTTCAACGCCAGGAGCATCCAGAATAAGGTGGGTGAACTTGCAGCATAGGTTGGTACCTGGGACTTTGATGTTGTGGCCATTTTGGAGATATGGATAGAGCAGGGACAAGAATGGTCGTTGTAGGTTCCGGGGTTTAGATGGTTCAGTAAGATCAGGGAAGGTGGTAAAAGAGGGGGAGGTGTGGCATTGTTAGTCAAGGACAGTATTACGGTGGTAGAAAGGACGTTTGATGAGGACTCGTCTACTGAGGTAGTATGGGCTGAGGTTAGAAATGGGAAAGGAGAGGTCACCCTGTTGGGAGTTTTGTATAGGCGTCCGAATAGTTCCAGAGATGTCGAGGAAAGGATAGCAAAGATGATTCTGGATAGGAGCAAAAGGAACAGGGTAGCTGTTATGGGGGACTTTAACTTTCCAAATATTGACTGGAAACGCTATAGTTCAAGTACTTTAGATGGGTCAGTTTTTGTCCAGTGTGTGCAGGAGGGTTTCCTGACACAGTATGTAGACAGGCCAACAAGAGGTGATGCCACATTGGATTTGGTGCTGGGTAATGAACCAGGCCAGGTGTTAGATTTGGAGGTAGATGAGCACTTTGGTGATAGTGACCACAATTTGGTTATGTTTACTTTAGCGATGGAAAGGGATAGATATACCACAGGGCAAGAGTTATAGCTGGGGAAAGGCAATTATGAGGCGATTAGGCAAGACTTAGGATGCATAGGATGGGGAAGGAAACTGCAGGGGCTGGGCACAATTGGAATGTGGCGCTTGTTCAAGGAACAGCTACTGCGTGTCCTTGATAAGTACGTACCTGTCAGGCAGGGAGGAAGCGATCGAGCGAGGGAACCGTGGTTTACTAAAGAAGTTGAATCTCTTGTCAAGAGGAAGAAGGAGGCTCATGTAAAGATGAGGTGTGAAGGCTCAGTTAGGACGCTTGAGAGTTACAAGTTAGCCAGGAAGGACCTAAAGAGAGAGCTAAGAATAGCCAGGAAGGGACATGAGAAGTCTTTGGCAGGTAGGATCAAGGAAAATCCTAAAGCTTTCCATAGGTATGTCAGGAATAAAAGAATGACTAGAGTAAGATTAGGGCCAGTCAAGGACAGTAGTGGGAAGTCGTGCGTGGAGTCCGAAGAGATAGGAGAGGCGCGAAATGGGTATTTGTCTTTTTCATGTGTGAATACTGATGAAAATGTTGTCGAGGAGAACACTGAGATACAGGCTATTAGACTAGATGGGATTGAGGCTCATAAGAAGGAGGTGATAGCAATCCTGGAAAGTGTGAGAATAGATAAGTCCCCTGGGTCGGATGGGATCTATCCTACGATTCTCTGGGACGCTAGGGAGGAGATTGCAGAGCCTTTGGCTTTGATCTTTGTCTTCATTGTCTACAAGAATAGTGCCAGAAGACTGGAGGATAGCAAACGTTGTCCCCTTCTTCAAGAGGGGAGTAGAGACAACCCTGGTAATTATAGACCAGTGAGCCTTACTTCGGTTGTGGGTAAAGTGTTGGAAAGGATTATAAGAGATAGGATTTATAATCATCTAGGAAGGAATAATTTGATTAGGGATAGTCAACATGGTTTTGTGAAGGATAGGTTGTGCCTCTCGAAGCTTATTGAGTTCTTTGAGAAGGTGACTAAACAGGTGGATGAGGGTAAAGTGGTTGATGTGGTGTATATGGATTTCAGCCCGATAAGGTTCCCCACGGTAGGCTGCAAAAAATTTGGAGGCATGGAATTGAGGGTGATTTTAGTGGTTTGGATCAGAAATTGGCGAGCTGTAAGAAGACAGAGGGTGGTGGTTGATGGGAAATGTTCATCCTGGAGTTCAGTTACTAGTGGTGTACCGCAAGGATCTGTTTTGGGGCCACTGCTGTTTGTCATTTTCATAAATGACCTGGATGATGGCGTAGAAGGATAGGTTAGTAAATTTGCGGATGACACTAAAGTCGGTGGAGTTGTGGACAGTTCAGAAGGATGTTGCAGGTCACAGAGGGACAGAGATGGGCTGAGAGGTGGAAAATGGAGTTTAATGTGGAAAAATGTGAGGTGATTCACTTTGGTAGGAGTAATAGGAATACAGAGTACTGGGCTAATTGTAAGATTCTTGGTAGTGTGGACGAGCAGAGAGATCTTGGTGTCCGTGTGCATAGATCCCTGGAAGTTGCCACCCTGGTTGATAGGGTTGTTAAGAAGGCATACGGTGTGTTAGGTTTTATTGATAGAGGGATTGAGTTTCGGAGCCGTGAGGTCATGTTGCAGCTGTACAAAACTCTGGTGTGGCCGCACTTGGACCATTGCATGCAGTTCTGGTCACCGCAGTATAGGGAGGATGTGGAAGCATTGGAAAGGGTGCAGAGGAGATTTACCAGGATGTTGCCTGGTCTGGAGGGAAGGCCTTATGAGGAAAGGCTGAGGGACTTGAGGCTGTTTTCATTAGAGGGGAGAAGGTTAAGAGGTGACTTAATATAGACACACAAGATGATCAGAGGATTGGATAGGGTGGACAGTGAGAGCCTTTTTCCTCGGATGGTGACGGCTAGCTTGAGGGGACATAGCTTTAAATTGAGGGATGATAGATATAGGACAGATGTCAGAGGTAGATTCTTTACTCCGAGAGTAGTAAGGGCATGGAATGCCTTGCCAGCAGCAGTTGTAGACTCGCCAACTTTGAGGGCATTTAAATGGTCGTTGGATAAACATATGGATGATGATGGAATAGTGTAGGTTAGATGGGCTTCAGATTGGTTTCACAGTTCGGCGCAACATCGAGGGTCGAAGGGCCTGTACTATGCTGTAACGTTCTATGGATGAACACAGCAGGCCGAGCAGGAAGGCTAATGTTTCGGGCCTAGACCCTTCTGAAATGGTCTGGACCGAAGCGTCAGCTTTCCTGATATTCTGATGCTGCTTGGCCTGCTGTGTTCGTCCAGCTCTGCACCTTGTCTCAGATTCTCCAGCATCGGCAGTTCCTACTATCTCTCCTGCAGAATGTTTCCTAGGATTCTGGATTAATAGTCCAGTGATAATACCACTAGGCGGTCGCCTCCCTGAGTTTTCAGTTTTCAAAGCACTTGCATTGTATGGATCTGTTTGGTAGTGTGAATGTGCTCTGTGACATCCTGAGGTGGTACATAAAAGCAAATCTTTCTTTCAAGTGCTCGAGGATGAGATCCATTTCTCAAAGCTCTTGCTCACAGTGGCTATGATCACAATGGGAAACTATACAATTGCCTGACACCTATTTAGATGCTGTCCCCTGTCAATCAGGGCCCACAGACTCATTTCTGATCCTCTCCCTGTCCTTCCTAACAGTTGATTGCTGGCAGCACCACACTATTCCATTTCCCACTGCCTTGTGCCTGAAGATTACCAGTTGTTTCAAAATCAGTAGAGGACAAAAGGAGTGCATTTACAGACCAGGTCAGTTAGGGAGGGAGGCTGACAAACTGTCCGCTCTTTGTGCTCTACTTCCAAGATATTTTGGGACATGGTTTGTCCATTCTCCTCCATTCACTTACAATGGGAAATAAATTACTTAATTTCCAAAGAAGCATGAGCTTGAATCTGCCAAGAAAGTAAGGGGAGGTCAATTCTAGCAGCATGTGAAATGTCATCATTGGCAACTCCCATCCTTCCTCTGTTTTGTCTGACCTCATAGCCTTGCCTCTACAGGTCTCCTCAGTGCTCATGTTAAAAATTTATTCTTGGGATTTGAACATCATGGGCATCCCCAACTGCCCTTGAGGCGGTGTTGAGCTGCCTTTTTATATGGCGCAGTCCAACTTTTGTACAATACATATAGAGGAAGGAGTGAATGCTTAATAGTGTGGATGGGGTGTCATCGAGCATACAGCTTTGTCATGGATGGTGTCAAGCTTTTTCAGTATTATTGGAGCTGCATACAACCAGGCAAATGGGGAGTATTCCATCACACTCCTGACTTGTGCCTTGTAGATGGTGGACAGATTTTGGAGAATTAGGGGATCATAGAGATCAACAGCACAGAAAAAGGCCCTTCAACCCATCCGGTCTATGCCAGTCAAAAATAACCACCTGACCACGGCCAGGATTAGAAAAACTAATCCCATTTTGCAGCTCTTGGCCCATAGCTTTTGTGCCCTGACACCGCAAGTGTACACCTAAATATTTCTTAAATGTAATGAGGGTTTTGGCCTCTGCCATCTTTGTAAGCATTGAGTTCCAGATTCCCAACACCCTCTGGGTGAACACATTTTCCTTGCATCATCTTCAAATCTGCCCCTAGTCAATGATCCCACCATCAAGGGAGAACCTTTCTTCCTGTCTACCTTATTTATTCCCCTCATAGTTTTATACATCTCAATCGTGTTTCCCCCTCAGTCTTCTCTGTTCTGAGGAAAATAACTCCAGTCTATCCAATGGCTTTTCATAGCTAAATCTTTCCAGCCCAGGCAACACACTGGGAAATCTCATTTGCACCCTCTCCAGTGTAATCAGACCCCTCCTATAATGTGCATTCCAGAATTTACAAGTAATATTCTTCCCATGGCCCAGCCAACATTTTATAGAGTTCCAGCATCACTTCCATGCTCTTAAACCTTATGAGTCGGCTAATAAAGGCAAGTATCCCTTATGCCTTCTTAACCATTTTATCTATCTGTCCTGCTACATTAATGGACTGGTTAGACACACCAAGGTTCCTCTGATCCTCAGTGCTTTCCAGGGTCCTACATACTTTGCTTTGTTTAGTGCCTTGTATAATTTTAACAAGGTCTCTATTTTTATACTCCATTCTCTTTAAAATAAAGACCTACGTTCCCAAGATCCTCAAATTCTTCTGTGCTGCGGCTTTCTGCAGTCTTTCTCTGTTTAATATTCAGCTTTTCTATTCTTCCTGCCAAAGTGCATAATGTTACATATTCCAATTTTTTTTTTCACTGACTTAACCTGTGTATATCACTTTGTCAATTTCTTGTGTAATCCTCAAAACTTGCCTTCTCACTAAATTTTGTCACCTGCAAATTTGGTGATAATAGATTCACTTACCTTATCTAAACCATTAAAAAATTGTAAAAATTTAAAAAAATAATTGTGACCCAGCACTAATCCCTGTGGCACGGTAGTAGTTACTGGTTGCCATCCTTAAATAAAGAGCTAGCACTGCTGCCTCACAGTACCAGAGACCCGGATTCAATTCCAATAGATGGTCTGATTGGCAAGTTTGCAGATGACACTAAGATTGGTGGAGTAGCAGATAGTGAAGGGGACTGTTGGAGAATGCAGCAGAATATAGATAGATTGGAGAGTTGGGTGGAGAAATGGCAGGTGGAGTTCAATCCAGGCAAATATGAGGTGATGCAGTTTGGAAGATCCAATTCAAGAGCGAACTATACAGTAAATGAAAAAGCTCTGGGGAACATTGATGCACAGAGAAATCTTGGTAGTCAGGTCCATTGTACCCTGAAGGTGGCAACGCAGGTGGATAGAGTGGTCAAGAAGGCATACGGCATGCTTTCATTCATCGGACGGGGTATTGAGTACAAGAGTTGGCGGGTCATGTTACAATTGTATAGGCCTTTGGTTCAAGCACATTTGGAATACTGCGTACAGTTCTGGTCACCACATTACCAAAAGGATGTGGATGCTTTGGAGAGGGTGCAGAGGAGGTTCACCAGGATGTTGCCTGGTATGGAGGGCGCTAGCTATGAAGAGAGGTTGAGTAGATTAGGATTATTTATATTAGAAAGACGGAGTTTGAGGGGGGAACCTGATTGAGGTCTACAAAATCATGAGAGGTATAGACAGGGTGGATAGCAAGAAGCTTTTTCCCAGAGTAGGGGACCCAATTACTAGGGATCGCGATTTCAAGGTGAGAGGGGAAAAGTTCAGAGGAGATATGTGTGGAAAGTTCTTTATGCAGAAGGAGGTGGGTGCCTGGAACGTGTTGCCAGTGGAAGTGGTAGAGGCGGGCACGATAGTGTCATTTAAGATGTATCTAGACAAATACATGAATGGGCAGGGAGCAGAGGGATACAGATCCTTGGAAAATAGGCGATAGAGGATCTGGATCAGTGCAGGCTTGGAGAGCCGAAGGGCCTGTTCCTGTGCTGTAATTTTCTTTGTTCTTTGTTCCTTGTTCCACCCTCAAACAACTGTGTGAAGTTTGCACATTCTCCCCGTGTCTGTGTTGGTTTCCTCTGGGTGCTCCGGTTTCCTCCCACAGTCCAAAGGTGTGCAGATTTGGTGGATTGGCCATGGGAAATGTGAGGTTACAGGGTAGAGTCGGTAGGTGGATCTGGGTGGGATAGTCTTGAGGGCTGGTGTGGATTTGATGAGCCAAATGGCCTGCTTCCCGACTGTCAGGATTCTATGAAGATGATATCCCTAAGGGACACCTCTACTTACAGAATAAAAGTGCCAATGAAAACATGCAAACAGTGAACATGCTGATTAATTAGCACGTGTTGATATTTACAGTAAAAGAATCTCAACATCCCAGGGGTTTGAAGGAAGTAGTTGATGACATTACAGAATGGCCTTACTATCACCTTCCAGAGAGTGCTCTCCAGTTAGGGAGTGGTCTTTTACAATGTTGTTCATGCAATTCCTTTATTGAAGAAAGGTAACAGAGGCAAAGCAGGTTATAGAACAATTAGTCCAACGTCTGTTGCTGGAAAGCTGCTGATCAGACAGCCAGCCTAAACACTGTTCTCTGTGGCTCTCAGGAGTCCCGAAGGCTGTGTTACCTGCCTCATGCCCAGGTTCAGAATCTCTCATCGGGGCTGCAGAGGAACTCGCTGCAGGTGGGGGAAGATCCAACTATCGTGGACCACATAGGTACCAATGATATCGATAGAATGAAGAAAGGGGCTCCATTGAGGACTTGAGTTATGGGCTAAACTAAAAAGCAGAACAAAAAAATTAATAATCTCCAGATTACTACATGAGCCACAGGGTGAACAAGAGTAGAGGTAAATGCATGGTTCGAAGCCTGGTGTTGAAGAAATATGTTTGAATTCATGGGGCATTGGCACCGGTACTGGGGAAGGAAAGAGCTGTTCCAATAGGAAGGCTCCACCTGAATCAAACTGGGACCAGATTCTCAGTGAATCACATAGCTAGGTCTGTGGATAGGCTTTAAACTAAATAATGGGGATGGTGGTGGTGATGATGAATTCAATTACAAGGAAAATTTATGGAAAGGTTTAAATGGGGAGGGCTCAGAAGTGGTTAAAGTTTCCAGAGAGGGAGTATGTTGTTGTTTGTTTTTTTTTGGCTCATTCACAGGAGGTGGCCAACTCTGGCCAGGTCAGAATTTATTGTCCAGAGGGCAGTTAAGAGTCAATTACATTGCTATGGGTCTGGAGTCACATGCAGACCACACCAAATAAAGGTGGCAGTTTCCTTCTCTAAGGGACATTACTGAACCAGATGGGTTTTTGTACAATCAACGATTGTTTCATGGTCATCATTAAACCCTTAATTCCAGCTTCTTTATTGAATTAAAATTCCAGCATTTGCCATGGTGGGATTTGAACCCAGGTTCCCCAGAACATTAGTTGAGTTTCTGTGTTAATAGTCTAACGATAATACCACTAAGTCATTGCTTGACCTTTTACTAGGCATCAAACTTCATGCTCAGCAGATAAGAGGATAAATATGAAAGGGGAGCAGTCAATGCAGGACTGAAGGTGTTGTACTTAAATGCATGCAGTATGAAAAAAAAAAAGGTGAATAAGCTTGGAGCACAGCTTGAAATTGGTGGATGTGATAATGGGTATCAAGGCTAGGAACTAAATATTCAAGGACACATGCCTTATTGAAAACAGTCAAATTTGTTAGTAAACAAATGAAATTAAATTGATAGCAAGAAGTGATGTAGGGTCAGAAAGCACAATCTGAGTGGGTAGAGTTGAAGAACCACAAGGAGAAAAGACCCTGATGGGAATTATGTACAGGCCTTCTAGTAGTAGACAAGCTGTGGCAGAGAAAATAAATCCAGAGTTACAAGAGACACTGATACAATAATCATGGAAGACTTCAATATGCAGAATAGGAAAAATTAGGTTGGTAGCAGATACCAAGAAAAGGAACTTGTGGAATGTCTACTGTTTTGGAGCAGCTTGTGGTTCAGCCCACTAGGGAACATACAGTTCTGGATTTGGCGATGTAGAATTATGCAGACCTGATTAGAGACGTAAAAGGTGAAGAAATCTCTTGGAGGCAGTGACCATAATATGGTGGAATTCACCCTGCAGTTTGACAGTAACAAGATTGAATCAGACATAATGGTGTTGCAATTGAGTTAAGATAACTACAAAGACATAAGGGAGGAGCTGACCAGAGTTGATTGGAAGGGGAGCCCAGCAAGGAAGACAGTGGAGCAGCATTGCAGGAATTTCTGCAGGTCCTTCAGGATGCACAGCAGAAATTCATCACAAGGAACGTGGCAACCTGGCCTGATAGGGGAAGTCAGGGACAGAATAAAAGCAAAACAATGTTGAAGATTAGCGGGTAGTCACAGGATTGAGAAGTCTTTAAAAACTAAAGGATGTCTAAAAAAATTAATGAGTGGAGAGAATGAATTATGAAGGTAAGCTTGCTAGTAATATTTTTAAAAATTGCAAGAAACCTTTTATTCATAAAAAGGTAAGAAAGAGGCAAAAATAGACGTTGGACCACTGGAAAATGAGGCTGGTGAAGTAGTAATGGGGAACAAAGAAATGACAAAGGAACTGAATTGCATCAGTTTTCGCAGTAGAAGACAACAACAGCATACCAGAACTTTGAGTGTCAGGGCAGTGGTGAGTGTAGCAGCCATCACGAAGAAGAAACTGAAAGGTCTGAAAGTGGATAAATCCCCCTGACCAGATGAACTATGCTGAAGGAGATGGCTGATGAGATTGTGGAGGCATTGGTGGTGATCTGTCAGGAATTACTGGAGTCAGGGAGGGCCTTAGAGGACTAGAAAATGGCTAATGTAACATCTGTCTAAGAAGGAAGGAAGGCAGAAGACAGGAAACTGTAGGCTCGTTAGCTTGAATGGGCAAAAGTGGCAGTTGGAGTAGAACGTGGGAAAGTGAGAGATTATGCACTTTGGTAGAAAGAAGCCACACAGGCTATTTTTTTTAAATGGGGAAAGGCTTTGAAAAGCTGAAGCACAAACAGACTTAGGAGTCCTAGTTCAAGACTCTCTAAAGGTTCAGTTCAGCTTGCAGTTAGGAAGGCAATGCAATTTTAGCATTAATTTTGAAAGGGATAGCATGCAAGAGCGGAAACATAGTATTGAGGCTGCAGGAGGATCTGGGGTTAGACAGTATGTGAAATGTCGTGAGCAGTTTTGGGCCCGGCATGTAAGGAAAATTGTGCTGGGTCCAGAAGAGGTTTACAAGAATGATCCCGGGGATGAAAGGTTTATCACATGAGCGGTTGAGACTCTGGGTCTGTACTCAATGGAATTAGAAGGATAAGGGAGGATCTCATTAAACTTAGAATACCAAGAGGCCTGGAGAGTGGATGTGGAGAAGATATTTCCACTAGTAGGAAAGACTAGGATAGCCTCAGTGAAGAGATGTCCCTTTAGAATTAAGATGAGGAGGAATTTCTTCAGCCAGTGGGTGGTTAATCTGTGGAGTGCACATAATGAAGTGTATTTAAGACACAGACTAATAGATTCTTAATTCATAAAAGGTGTAAAGGCTTACAGGGAGAATGGGGTTGAGAAGCATATCAAATGGTGCAGCAGATTCCATGGGCCAAATAGCCCAATTTTGCTCTATTTCTTAAGGTCTTATAGGTATGAAAAAGGCAGGTCGTGAGCAACCTAATTGAATATTTTTAAGAAGTTTCAAGTTGTGGACAGTGAAATATAACCAGATGCAATTCCAAAGGGTAATTAGGGCCATTCCTTTTATAGTAGGAACTTCCTTATTATCAGCATTTGTAAAGACTTGGACATTATAGAAATCCTCATGCCCAAACTTGCTGATAACACAGTTAGGTGACATCATAGATAGGACAGATGGAGGTTTAAAATTTTACAGAAGTATTGATTGCTTAAGTAAACATATCAATGTAGGCAAATGTGAGTTCATCCACATAGAATGAAAGGAGGAGGACAAGATACTTTCTAAATAGCAGAAAGCTGGAATCAGATGTTAATTAAGGTCATTAATAGGTTCAAAATCAAAGAGGCTTATGGATTGCTGGCCTTTATATCTAGATGAATAGAAACCACAGGTAGTTAGTCATACAGTGCAGAAAAGGCCCTTCAGCCCATCAAAGTCTGCACCAACATAACAAACACAAAAGATGCGCTAATGCTAATATCAAGTTGGTGGGAATCCTGGTGTGCTGTATAAAAGCACTGGTTAGACACCTGGATTGAGTTAGAATGTGAACAGCTTCTGGGCACAAGACTGCAGGAGGGACAGAAGGATCTCAGAGGATTTATCAAAATGATACTTTGACTTCCAAAGGGACTGGGGACAATTGCTTAAGTGGAAACATTACCCCAAATTGTTTTGGAAAGGACAATCTGCTTTCATCTGCACTTTCAAAGTAATTCTGGGAGTTTTGTCATGTTAGTAACTTGTAAATGAATTACTGTACATTATCTGCTGGCTTCAGTGCAAAGGCTTTGTAAGATGTTAGTCAACACTGGGAGGTTGGGTAATGGTCATAGGTCAATTGAAAGTAGTCCACTGTTAAGTCTCTTGCTTCTTGTAACCTTTCAGAGAATCTCTTCCCCCTCCTTTTGGTTACTGCTTCTCAGGCTATTACAGTGGGATACCTCGAACCAGGATAAAACCATGCTACATGCAGGAGGACCTACACAGGAGCAGATAACTCACTTATCATCACAGCACCGTACAGGGAATTTTTAACATTAACTCAAGTATGGTAGACAAAACCCTGGGCTCAGTGGAAACTATACAGGGCCATAAACATGGTCGAACAGAGTAGACTCTCAGAATACAGCATAGATAAGGAGGCCAAGCAGTCAATCATGTTTGTGAAGGCTCCTTGAAATAACTATCTAATCAGTTCAACTTCAGTGCACTTACTCAATAACCCCCTGTATACTATATGGACCTGTGGACAATTTGAATCATTGAGGCCAAAAGTCATGGATGGGGTCATTTTCTACACAGGTTATGTTTTCAATGGGTTGATAGAGTGCTGAACTGGGCATGAAAATGACCGTTGTAATGGAATAAAGTTAAAACAAACAATGCTAAAGAATTCATATTAATTTTAATAATCTGATCATCTACTCCATTAGAATAAATATAAACAAAACAAAATATATAAATACTTCAAGCTTTTGCTGCTATTCATTTTCACTTTTAAAATTCTTTCAAAGGGATGCAAATGTCGTAGGTAATACCAGCATTTGTTTCCTATCCCAAATTGCTCTTCAACTTACTGGCATGCTAGGCCATTTCAGAGAGCACCACAATGATGGGTCACATGATGGGTTTTATGACAATTGATGATTGGTTTATGGTCAGCATCACTCAAGACTAGCTTTCAATTCCTGAATTTTTAATTGAATTTAAATTCCATCAGCTGCTGTGGTGAGGTTTGAACCCATGACCCAGAGCATTAGCTTGAGTGTCTAAATTACCCTCCCTATTACGCTGTATGCATTCACTAAGAAATTAAAATCACTAATACTTTGGTTCTGAAATACTGTGTTTTGATCCCTGAAAAGTTAGGATTAACTCTAACATGAAGTATATAAAAAATGTCAGTTTCTTAGGCCAAGATTCACAGGGTGAAATTTTACAAGGTCCCCTTTACCATGAGCTATACATGGTATACCCAGTTTCCTCACAACTCACCCAGCTGGGAGACAAGAATGTGCAATCACTCCAACATAAATTAATTGTCATTTGTCCCTTCTGTATCCAGCACTAACAGTCATCGCTGTGCATTAGTGGATGCCCATAAGCTGAATGCACATCATGCAATCCACTGCGGTTCATGAATGAAGATTGGTCAGATGATCTCTAATTGCCCCTGTGCTTTGAAAGCTGTAGCACCTCACATTCATTTTTTTTTTTGTCAAGACAGGATATGGGCCCACATCTCTAGATCATTGGCCTGAGCTTCTGGATTATTAGACCTGTGACACTATCACTACACCACTCTCTCCACTATTTCACTTTCCACATCTGTGAAATCATGAGATTGAGGAAACCAGGCTAACTGGCAAAGATATTCTCAAAGTAGGTCCCCTGTACTGTTAGGTGATTCTGAGTAACAGCTGCATTAAAGACATTTCACAGACCATCATTAGATCACGTGTTCCATGATTCTTCATATTACCAGATACATCTCTACTGAAACAAACTGAAGCAATGTGGTTGACTCTTAACTGCCTTCAGGACAACTAGGGTTGGGTAATAAATATTAGCCCAGCAAGCAAGGCCCCCATCAATGAATGAATAAAAAAATAAAATGCAGGCAATGAACCAGATACTCAAGGTGATTTCTACTCTGCTAATATACTAGCCTATTAAGCACAGCAATGACTGACTCACTTGATATGAATATCCATAGTTTGAGAGCTTTGAGGAAGCTGGGTTTTTGCAGTGCAGCAAACAGCATGATCTAGATTTTAACCATTTACTTGTTTATTCTTACAACCTATTAAAAATGTACAGTTCATCAGTAGCATTTGTACAGTAGAGTTACCACTGAAATACATTTGCTTGGACACCTATCATACAATACCAAACAGTCTGATGGCTTCTCGCTGCTTACACAGACAGCAAATAAAATCCCAAAACATTTTTTTCCTCCCCACAGTGCTTCTATCCCAAGTTTTTCGCAGTTTGTCAGTTGTACCCTCCACCTCCCACCCAGACAGCCTTGTTTCACAGTATCTGAATGCTCATCGTCACCCTTTGTTTTGAAGTTCGGAAAACTGAAGGCAGAAGTGAGGTTAAGAACATGAAAAAGATGGGATGTCTGCTGTCAAACAGGGTGAGTTTAAAAAAAAAAATCCCACATCAACTAAACCTTGCCTGGAGAGAGGCAGTGGCAAACTGAATGAGTAATGTCATTTCATAGTACATCTTCAAATTTGAATGAGGCTGTTTTGCGACACACACATTCGATACACGCGTTTAAGTTATGAAAATGTATGAAAAATTAATACAGCGATTATAAGATCAAAAGGCAGAAATCAGGTGTACTCGCAAGGCAAGGACTCCATTCACAGCCAGGCTCTGAGGTGGAGACAAGACCGTTGGGAAGCATATACTATGCCTAGCACTGAAGACTTCCAACAGTTATATCCTCCACTCCAATGGCACCGAATAAAAATGATGTCACCTGTGGACAGGACCTCAGCCATGTTTCAATCACAGTTGCAGATGAAGTCAAAAGATGCAGGGGCTATTATAACATCTTTCGAGCGACATAGTTCAAAATGCCACCTTGCTTGTAAAAGGTGATTTCCATTTCATTGTCAAACTTAGCTACGACTTTGAATGCCTTTCGTGTATTTGTCTGCAAGACAGAATTTTTGATATCCAGTTAGACCATGGGACAAACAAAAGCACACTTTCATTCTCCTACTGATTGAACACAAAAGTTCAAAACCTCAAAGTGCTGAAAATGCTGGAGGAGACATGGACAGCAGCAGTGGACAGAGAAAGGTAGTTCACGTACCAGGTCGATGTACCATAACATTAAATCTATCCACAAATGTTGCCTGACCTGCTGAGTGCTCACGGCAGTTTCTGAGTTTACTCCACATTTCCAGCATCTGCTGTATTTTGCTTCAGTTGCTAACTGATATATTAAAAGGGTATTTGAAACAGGAATCACAAGCAGCAGACAGGTCTACAGGCTGTCCAGAGAAGGTTCACTAGGCTAATAGCAGATATGGAAGGACTGTCTCATGATGACAGGTTGAGTAGGTTGGGCACATCCTCATTGGAATTAAGGAGAATGAGAGGTGACCTTATCGAAACAGACAAGATTCTAAGCGAATTTGGGAAAAGGGTGTTTCCCCTAGTGGGCATCATCTCAGACTAAGAGGTCACACATTTAAGATAGGTGGCCAGTAGCTGAGGGAGTCATGGAGGCTCAGTGGTTAGCACTGCTGCCTCACAGACCCACATTTGATTCCAGCCTCGGGTGACTGTCTGTGTGGGTTTCCTCCAGGTGTTCCGTTTTCCTCCCACAGTTCAAAGATGTGCAGGCTAGGTGGATTAGTCATGAGGAATGCAGGGTTACAGGGATAGCATAGTGGGCGTGTGTCTGGGTGCGATGCTCTTTGGAGGGTCAGTGTGGACTCCATGGGCCAAATGGCCTGCTTCCACATTGTCGAGACTCTGAATTCTATGATAGAGACAGGGACGATTTTTGTTCTCTGAGGATAATGAATTTGTGGAATTCTTTACTGCAGAGGGCTGCTGAGATGAGGCTGTTAAGAATATTCAAAGCTGAGATAGTAACGGGATTGAAGGCTATGGGGAAAAGGCAAGAGTGTGCAGTTGGAGTATCAAATCAGTAATGATTTCATTGATTGCTACAGCATCTTGATGGGTTTAATGGCCTACTTCTCCTCTTACATTTTATGGTCCAGGTCTAGTTAAGACATTCTCAAGAACCTGCAGATAGTCTGACATCACTTAAAATTCTGCCCATTTCCTACCTCCCCTGTGAAATCTCACTGTCACAACTAGAAATGGAAAGCAAAGAGGCAATACTGCAGATTCCGCAATATAGCTGAAATGCTGACATTTTGAGAGAGATTCTGGAGTCACACAACTCCTGCACAGTTTTATCACAGGGAAGATCAATCAGGCCAAGGTCACCCACAGCACCCATTTAGGGTTAAGGTGAAAATGCTGATACTCAAGGTTTTGGAGTAGATCTGTAGCTCGGGTTGTGGGTGCTGAGGTTGGTTGGCTCGCCGAGCTGGTTTGTTGTTCCGCAGACATTTCGTTACCGTACTTGGTAACATACTCAGTGCAGCCTCTGATGAAGCGTCGGTGTGTTTTCCCGCCTGGTTTTTAAACTCTGGGGTCCGTTGCGATGGATTGCCTCACTTCCGGTTTTCCTCTGTAGTGGAATGTATATGGGGTCGAGTTCAATGTGTTTATTAATAGCCTGCTTCGTGGATTGCCACGCTTCTAGGAATTCTCGTGCTTGTCTCTGCCTAGCCTGTCCCAGGATCTTGGTGTTGTCCCAGTCGAAGTGGTGGTTCTCCTTATCCATGTGGATTGAGATGAGCGAGTATTGGCAATGTCTTTTTGTAGCCATTTGGTGTTCATGTACTCTTGTTGTTAGTTTCCTTCCTGTTTGTCCGATGTAGTGTTTCTTGCAGTCTCTGCAGGGGATCTTGTAGATGACATTGGTACTGTCCATGGCAGGGAGTGGGTCTTTAGTTCGGGTGAGTATGTGTCGTAGGGTTGATGTGGGCTCGTGTGCTACTCTGATGCCCAGCAGTTGTAGGAATCTTGTGGTGAGTTCTGACGTGTTTCTGATGTAGCGTAGTGTGATGAGTGTGTCGGGGCATGTAGAATCTTTCTGATGCTGTTCCTGTAGGTATCTCCTGACCCAGTTCTTTGGAAATCCATTATCCTTGAACACTTGGAAGAGGTATTCCTCCTCCTCTTGGCGTAGTTCCATGTTGCTGCAGTGTGTTGTTGCCCACCCGAATGCCTACAGGTGTAGCACTTCCTGCGGTTGCAGGGAAAAGTGCCGGGTGTGGTGGGGCTGGAGGGGAGTGTGGAGCGGACGAGGGAGTCACGGAGAGAGTGGTCCCCCCGGAAAGCAGACAAGGGTGGGGAGGGAAAGATGTCTTTGGTGGTGGGGTCGGATTACAGACGGCGGAAGTGTCGGAGGATGTTCCACACACCCCTCCCCGCAACAACCAAAAAAGAATCCCCCTCGTCCTCACGTACCACCCCAGCAACCTCCGGATCCAACACATCATCCTCCGACACTTCCAGCGTCTGTAATCCGACCCCACCACGGCAGGCCAAGCAGCATCAGAGGAGCAGGAAAGCTGACCTTTCGGGACTAAACCCTTCTTCAGAAACGGGGGAGGGGAAGGGGGTTCTGAAATAAAGAGAGAGAGAGGGGGAAACGGATAGAAGATGGATAGAGGAGAAGATAGGTGGAGAGGAGACAGACAGGTCAAAGAGGCGGGGATGGAGCCAGTAAAGGTGAGTATGGGTGGGGAGTTAGGGAGGGGATAGGTCAGTCCAGGGAGGATGGACAGGTCAAGGGGGCAGGATGAGGCTAGTAGGTAGGAGATGGGGGTGGGGCTTGAGGTGGGAGAAAGAACAGATTAGGGTGGCGGGGACAAGCTGGGCTGGTTTTGGGATGCGGTAGCGGGAGGGGAGATTTTGAAGCTTGTGAAGTCCACATTGATACCATTGGGCTGCAGGGTTCCCAAGTGGAATATGAGGTGCTGTTCCTGCAACCTTCGGCTGGCATCGTTGTGGCACTGCAGGCCTGGGATGGACATGTCATCTGAGGAATGGGAGGGGGAGTTCATCCAGCTCTACACCTTGTTATCTCAGAATATCCAGCATCTGCAGTTCCTACTATCTAAGAAATTCAAGCACTCACTTTATAAAATGCCCTTCAAAGTAATTTTTTAAAGAATTACCTCCAAGTTCCAAAGCCTCTTACTACACTGTGCCATGCTTCTGCTAGTTGTTACTTTATAAAACATTCACTCACTGGTTACTGAACAAGGACAAGACGCAACATGCTCTGGAGCTGTTACATGCGGGCAAACCATCGGAATAAATCCCTTTTGTGACAAGGCATCAACTGTTGCTCAATCCTCAGCTGGCTAAAACATTCAGGTCGCTTCAATCCAGCAGCATTTCAGACACAAGCCCCTGCCTCTCTGACTGAGCTGATGTGAACTTCTTAAAGTACACAGCGTGAGTGCCTTGTGGCCGAAGGAGGAAAAGTAAATGGAAGGGTTCCTCTTTGTGGTTCTGGGGAAACAGCACATTAGCTTTGAAAACTGAATCAGGATTTTGTTTGGCTGTGATGCTGAGTGTGGCAGAACTACCAAAGCAGGCTCGTGTAAAGGATAGAACCGCTCTCCCAGGGGAGAGGGAGGAAGGATGATAGCAGTAAAGAAAACACATAGGAACACAAGAATCAGAAGTAGGCCATTTGACTCCTTGAGCCTGCTCAGCCATTCAATAAAAACACAGCTGATCTGATGGTGCCCTTAACTCTATGCTGCCCATAACCCTGTTCTTACCCCTTGTCAATAAAAAACTAGCAACCTTAAGTACATTCAATGTCCTAATCTCCAATGGTCTCTGAAACAGAATACCAGAAAGGAAAAGACAGTTTCCACCTCTTACCTGTTTTTCCTCTCACCTCAAGCCACACCCCCATCTCCTATCTACTAACATCATCCCGCCCCCCTGACCTGTCCGTCCTCCCTGGACTGACCTATCTCCTCCCTACCCCCCTACCTACACTCACCTTTACTGGCTCCATCCCCGCCTCTTCGACTTGTCTGCCTCCTCTCCACCTATCCTCTCCTCTATCCGCCTCCCCCTCTCTCCCTATTTATTTCAGAACCCTCTTCCCCTCCCCCATTTCTGATGAAGGGTTTAGGCCCGAAACGTCAAGTTTTCCTGCTCCTATGATGCTGCTTGACCTGCTGTGTTCATCCAGCCCCATGCTTGTTATCTCGGATTCTCCAGCATCTGCAGTACCTTTTATCTCTGATACAATTTTAACCCCACTGCGAAGCCTCTTCTAAGGATGCCTACCCTGAAGAAGTTACCCTCCTCCCTCCGGACAAACCTCAGGGAATCTCTCTCCCACTGCAACTCTCTCATCACCTCTTCGGCCTTGAAACTGCTCGACCACGTCCTGAAGCAAACCAGGTACCACAGCCACATCACCTTTCTTAGTACCTGCCTACGGAACCAGATCATCCCCAATGGACTACAATCCACATTCAAGCCTTCCCAATTTGGCCCCAACCGTGACAATATCTACATGGAGAACATTGAGACCCTCCAGAAGCGCTTCTCCCTACGACTCCTGAAACACACACTTTCAGCAATGCGCAGGCACCTCCAGGCACTACAATCAAGACTCCCCCAGCTCAGAGCCTCCCTCTCCCAGACCTGCAAAGGACCTCTCCTGTTTTTTATTCTCCGTAGGATCCACAGCCTGAATTCACAATTCTACTCAGCTTTATTGGACACCAAAAACCGTAAGTACAGTAAACTTACTGATGCCCCCCACCTAAAACGGGCTTCCCCCACTCCCCAAATCCCCAGCCGGACCCGGGACCTCCCCCACAAGGTACCCGCCGCCATTGGCCACGAGGCTACGGTCGGAGAACCCACTGATGACGTCACATCCACCACCGCCGGGAACCCCACTTCCGGGACAGCGAATGCCTCCGCTGCAGAAACAACCGCCTCCATCACCGAAACCAACACCGTCATCGCTGTTGCCGCCGCTACGCCCACCGCCGAAGCAGACACAACACCCGACGCAGACGCAACTCCGCCCACAGCCGACACAGACGCAACTCCGCCCACAGCCGACGCAGACGCAACTCCGCCCACAGCCGACGCAGCCAGCAGCTCCAGAGGAGACAGTAGCACTGAGCCCTGCCGAGTGTTCACCATCCCCCCAGACCTCCCCCTTACTGAGGATGAACAGTCAGTCCTCAGTAAAGGGCTCACCTTTGTCCCCCTCCACCCACATATCAACGAATACCGCTCACGCCTGGATATTGAGCAGTTTTTCCGCCGCCTCCGCCTCCACGCTTACTTCTCCAACCGGGAATCTAACCCTCCCTCTACTGACCCCTTCTCCCGCCTCCAACACAAGCCCTCCTCCTGGACACCACCCCAAGGCCTCCTACCCTCCCTCGACCTCTTCATCTCCAACTGCCGTCGAGACATCAATCGTCTCAACCTCTCTACCCCTCTCAAACACTCCAACCTCTCCCCCGCAGAACGTGCAGCCCTCCACTCCCTCCGCTCCAATGGCAACCTCACCATAAAACCCGCGGACAAGGGAGGGGCAGTCGTAGTATGGCGCACTGACCTCTACATTGCTGAGGCCAGGCGCCAACTCTCTGACACCTCCTCCTACCGCCCCCTGGATCATGACCCCACCCCCGAGCACCAAACCATCATCTCCCAAACCATCCACAACCTCATCACCTCAGGTGACCTCCCACCCACCGCCTCCAACCTCATCGTTCCCCAACCCCGCACCGCCCGCTTCTATCTCCTCCCCAAAATCCACAAACCTGAATGCCCTGGTCGACCCATTGTCTCCGCCTGCTCCTGCCCCACCGAACTCATCTCCACCTACCTAGACTCCATTTTCACCCCCTTGGTCCAGGAACTCCCTACCTACGTCCGTGACACCACCCACGCCCTCCACCTCCTCCAGAACTTCCAATTCCCAGGTCCCCAACACCTCATTTTTACTATGGACGTCCAGTCCCTATATACCTGTATTCCCCATGC
>JAHRHZ010000081.1:490270-517778 GCA_024137785.1 Ginglymostoma cirratum | reverse complement strand
CTCCTCTCCACCTATCCTCTCCTCTATCCATCCTCTATCCGCCTCCCCCTCTCTCCCTATTTATTTCAGAACCCTCTTCCCCTCCCCCATTTCTGATGAAGGGTTTAGGCCCGAAACGTCAAGTTTTCCTGCTCCTATGATGCTGCTTGACCTGCTGTGTTCATCCAGCCCCATGCTTGTTATCTCCCCTTCCACCTCTTACGATTTCTCCAGAACTTGACGAATTCATGTTTTCTTTAGCAAGCTAACATGGGATGACAGAAAAGCAATGCAAGATACTTTAAGGAAAGTGGGGAACATGCGAGGAGAATATATCCCTTGAAAACCTTCCCTTAACACTACTGGGGTGTCAGCGTGGGCAAAAGTCAACTACATCAGCACTAGCAATAAGTTAAAATATAAAATCTTTGCCATACATACTGTTACACTGACTGTCATTCCAGGGCACAGTTCGTTAGGAATTGTTATTGTGTACTGCTCTTTTCCAGTCAGTCCTAATTTGTCGACGTTTTCCTCAGGAAGGAATTGAAGAGGAATGATACCCATACCGATCAAGTGGTTCTTGTGCATCTTCTCATAACTCTCTGCTAGAATGGCTTTGACACCCTGCAAATATTAGACCACAACAAAATTAAAACCAGCAACCTAAACAGAAGGCAAGCCAGGGCAGTTTTTACAAGATGTATAGAATCAAGCTTTACCAGTAAATAAGGTCCTTTGGCAGCCCAGTCTCTTGAACTACCTGAGCCGTATCTTTTCCCAGCCAAAATAATCAGCGGAAAGCCTTCCCTCTGGTAGCGTTCAGCTGCATCAAACACATCCAGCTGTAAAGGTAAAAGGCTACATCAAAAAAGGTGAGTTTTAAAGAAGAAAAATGTTAACACTTTTACTTTTGCTTTAAAGCTCCAATGGTGCTGAATACTTACTGTTTGACCAGATGGGATGTATATTGTTTTAGGCGCAGTTTTGCCAATAAACTTGTTTAGGAGCCTGATGTTGGCAAATGTCCCTCGGGTCATCACAGCATCATTACCCCTTCGCGCTCCATAAGAATTGAACTCACGGGGTGTGAGGCTAAGTTTAAAACAAAAATTCAGACACAGTTAGGACCACTGTTCTGTCAACTATTGACTATTTTATTTCAAATCACTTGCTAGTTTGAATTAATGGATAACGTGGGGTGGCTGATTAATAGAGGTATTGTCATTAACCTTAAAGTGCTCTGATATGAAGTACACAGGATGAATTTGGTCATGTTCCCCATTGGGACTGATGCTCACAGTGACCTTAGTTGCAGATGCCCCATGTAACTTTATCAGATTCCATGTAATAACATGCTCTCCAAGTGCGGAATACCCCATTCGTTAACCTTATGCACAGTAGTTTAGTGACTCTGCAAGTACTTTGATGTAAAACAGACATGAAAACAAATGATAACTAAAAGTCCAATTTCCTAGAACTGACTATGCTGCTCTCAAAGAGGACATGGAGATAGATAGTTTTCAAGTGCATTGGTGAATGATGTTACTTTTCATTGTAATCAGTCTCTGCATCAGCATTCCCAGTAAGTGCATGCATTAAGAAAGCTTTTTTCCCTCCCAACAAAAGGTAGCAGTCTGGCAAATCATTCCCCCAAATTACCAGGGATACTGGGTCAGTGAAACTTTCTAGGTGGGTTGGATACCTTTTTGCCGGGTGAGGTTATCAGGGACATAAAGCTAAGGTGGGTAGATTGTTAACATGCAGATCCGGAAGGTGCAAAGAGACCTGGGAGTCTTTGTACATCAGTCACTGAAGGTGAGTTTGCAAGTGTAGCAGGGAGTGAAGATGACAAATGGCACGTTGGCCTTCATAGCAAGAGGATTCGAGTACAGGAGGAGGGATACCTTGCTGCAGTTGTACAGGGCCTTCGTGAAATCAAACCTGAAGTATCATTTGCAGTTTTGGTCTCTTTATCCGAGGAATGATGTTCTGACTATGGAGGGAGTGCAATGAATGTTTATCAGACTGATTCCTGAGATGACAGGACTAGCATACAGAAAGAGAGACTGGAATAATTAGGGTGACAGTCACTGGAGTTTACTAGAATGAGGGGGAAATCACAGAAACGTATAAACGTATTAACAAGAGGAGACAGGTAAATGCAGTAAAAATGTTCCTGATGATGGGGTGTCCAGGTCATAGGATTAGTTTAAGGATACAGGGTAAGGCATTTAAGGACTTAGATGAAGAAAAATTTCTTCAGAGACTGGTGAGCCTGTGGAATTCTCTGCCAGAGAAAGAGGTTTTAGGCCAAAACATTGAATGCTTGCAAGGAGGAGTTAAAAATAGTTCTTGGGGCTAAAGGGATCAAAAGACATGCATAAAAAATGGGAAGGGGTTACTGAGTTGGATGATCAACCATGATCATACTGAAAGGCACAGCAGGTTTGAAATTCTGAATGACCCATATCGGTTTCATTTTTTATGTTCTACAATTCAAATCTACGCCAGAACAGATTCAAGGTGTCAAAGGGCCTTCTCATATTCCTCAAAAGAAAAGCTCACTCCAAAATGTTAATTACTCACAGCTAACAAATTTGTCATCTTGCCATTTTGAAGAGAATTTCGTGATCTTTATGAAACAAAGTATTCAATTAGGTTGTCTCTTCTCTTTCTGTCAGAGAAGCTTGAGAAAAAGGATAGGATCCAATAACTACTTACTTTTTTTTTAAAGCAAATACCCATTTGAAAGTTAATAAATTGAGAGTCATTAGAAATACTTTCTATGATTTAAAACAAACACTTACCCGTTGCGGGTCAGGTATCTGGCAGCAGCACTGTTGCGAGCTATACTGCCTGCAGGTGAGATGTGGTCAGTGGTAACGGAATCTCCCAGGTGTAGCAAGACGTAGGCATTTTCAATGGACTGAGGACAACTGGGCTCTTTGGTCTAAGGACAGGAAGAAGACCGGCAAGGAAGTTAAATTCATGCATGACAAATACACAAATCAGAGAGTGGGCATGATCAAGATGTGCGGCAGAGAAGCTTAACTGTGACATGTAGCAAGATGGCATTTTATTCTTTACAGATGTTATCAGATAGACAGAGAAGGTATGGCTCAATATCCCGCATGTTCTAATGTTCCTGGACAGAGGGAACAATTAAACAATGGCCCGGCCATACTAAATCACCTTTGGATTTCCAAAGGGGAGGCAACGGCATAGTGGTAATGTCACTGAAATAGGGGTCTAGAACTACAGGCCAATGTTCTGAGAACACAAGTTCAGATCCCACCATGCCATCTTTAAAATTTAAAAGTTTGGAAAGGAAAAAGTTGGCCTAATGTCAACTGTCATTAAAAAACCCCATCTGGTTCACTAAGACCCTGCATATTCTGGCCGATATGACTCCAGACCCACAGCAATGTAGATGAATTGTAATTAGTGACACCCATATCCTGTGGATAAATAAAATAATCTAGTTATAAGTACCCATCTGTTCTACACTCAACTGGGCTTTAAGCAGAAAACAGTACCAGTTTGTACCAGAATTAGAAAAGAAACTGACAAAGACAAAAACAAACCTAATGGGCAGCGATTCTCATAACTTAGAAATGTAACCCCTCTCATGATATTGGTGGCTTTGAACTCAATTCTGGCAATAATACTACACAAATCTAAAAACCTAAACACTTAACCTACTAAAAGCCTTCAGACTGTTAACTGCATTTTAAGTTTTAAACAAAAAAGTCTGGATTCAAACTATATCACAGAAGTATGGACAAACAACATGTTCTTCCAGATGGAGAAAAAAAATACTTTCCATGGGACCTGGAAATATTAAAGGAAACTTAGTCTGAAACACAAAATGGTTTAGAAGACAAAATACATTAATATTAAGTTCTCCAGAATCTTGTATACACCAAACTTTTAGGTTCCACTGTTGAATAGGAATTTCCAACAGAAGAAAATCAAACATTACGAAAGCAACACGAATGCTGCTCATTGTTTAGGTGGCCTGCAAACTTGTCGCATTCAGATGACTGGTGGCAGAGGTTCTTGAATTGGGAAAGTCTGATGTAGAAAATTTATTTTTCATTCGTTTGGGGACATGGTGCTTTGCTGGTTGGGCCAGCACTGATTTCCCCCATCTCTAAATGCCCTTTAAAAGGTGGTACCAAGCTGACTTCTTGAATCACTGCAATGCATTTGGTGTACAGACACCCAAAGCACTGTTAGGGACGGAGTTCTGTGATTTTTGTGAAGTGATGAACAATGGTGTTATATTTCCATGTTCGGTTAAAGTGTTACTTGGAGATCAAATTACAGGTGGTGATGCTCCCACGTGCCAGCTGCCTTTGCCCTTGTAGGTGACAGGGGTTTGGAAAGTTCTGTCAAAGAAGCTTAGTTGTTGTGGTGTACCTTGTAAAGGGTACATATTGCAGTCAGAGTGCAGATGTGCAGGGGGTGAATGGTTAAAATGATGGAAAAGATACTAATTGTTCATTTGCCCTTTATTGCTAAGGGTTGGAGGTTATAACAGAAAAATCTTGTTACAACTACACAAGGAGTTGGTGAAGGTGCACTTTGGAGTACTGTGTATAGTTTTCATCCCTGTATTTAAGGAAGGATCTACTGGCACAGTTCAAAAGATCCACTAGGCTGATACCTGGTATCAAGAATGGTTAATCAGGTTCAGCCTTTATTCATTAGAGTAAGAAGAACGAGGGGTGATCTTACTGAAACAAACAAGATTCTGAGAGGGTCTGACAGCGTGGGTTGAGGGGACATTTCCACTAGTACGGAAATCTCGAACTAGGGGACATTCCCGTAAAATTGACACGTGAAGGAATTTCTTCTAAGGTGGGTAGTGAATATCTGGAATTCAGGAGGGTCATGACTATCTGGAATTCTCTACCCGAAAGAACTGAAGGGACTTGATCGCAAAGTTTTTAAAGAGGAGGAAGATAGATTTTTGAGAAGTTGACAGCAATAAGGAGTTCAGCCCCAGGGTAGATAAGCTATGATCTTATAGAATGGCAGGGCATGCTTGAAGGGTTGAATGGCCGACTCCTGTTCCTAATTCTTGTGCTCTAATGCAGTGGGCTGTTTTAATCTGGATGGTATCAAGCTCAGACTGTTGTCTGTCCAAAACTCATCCAGGCAAGTAGGTGAGAAGTGAATTATTTTACTACAGAATTTCAGTAACTGACACAGTCTTATAGCCACAATTTTTACATCAGTCATCCAGTTAGGTTTCAAGTTGGGTCTGGAAAGCTTCCCACCATTGTGGTACTGCATGAATATTCTCTGACCTTTATTACCAGTATCTGTATAAAAATATCCCATCATTTACACAACGTACTCATCTACCAAGAGACCATAATTTGGTCCTTATGCATTTTTGTGAAAGTCTGCCTTCTGGTCAATGACCCAAGATATTGTCCTGTTAACAGCTGATGGGAGTGATTCTGAACACATCACCCCACCCTGTCCACCCAAGACTGACAACCGTATCTGCTGGGCTCAAGTGGAAGTGTTACCAAAGACTAATTTGTACTGGTTAAAACCACCTTAATTTGACCTCTGCTCCTTTTTTGAAACGTTGCTGTCATCACAAACATGTTTAAACATAAGGGCAGGGGAAAGAGAGAGAGAGAGAGCGCACAAGAGACACACAGACAGACAGACAAAGAGAAAGGAGGTAAGGAGCCAAGTTAAAAATAAAGATACATGAGTAAATAAGGGAATCACACTAATCATAACATTGGCATCACTTACAAATTTATCAAAAAATGAAGGGCATCTGATATAGGTGGATTTCGAATCCCAGGGATACAGGAGGGACTCCGGAGCTTCCAAGGCATTCCAGCGATTGTTTCCTTTCTAAGGAAAAAAAAATAGAATTTCTGTTGAATTCAACTCTCAATTTTAGTTTATTTAAAATGTACATTCTTTATTCGTAGGTTTTTCTTTAGTCCAATAATAATCAACAGCAAAGGCTCCTCATTCAGGCATATATTATTCAAACAGTAAAACAAAATACGAAGTGGTTTTGTCTGATTAATACATTTTCCAAAGCCATTTCCCAGCCAGCTGGTGAAAAAAGGCTTTTTAATACACAAGATAACGATAGGTGTCGTGGGAAAGAGACAGTTCAGAAACTCAACTCTCAGAGCTACTTAATGATTGTAGCCTGAAATTATACTGCAAATGCATTTAAGAGGGTGTACAGATGATTCACAAGGATAGATGAGGGGCTACAGATATGTAGGTAAACTGGAGAAGTTAAGGTTGTTTTCTTTGGAGACAATACAGAGTCATACAGCATGGAAACAGACCCTTCAGTCCATACAATTCATATCGACCATAATCCCAAACTAAACTAGTCTTACACTTGGCCCATATCCCTCCAAACCTTTCCTATTCATGTACTTATCTTATTTAAACATTATAACTCTACCCGCATCCGCCACATCCTCTGAAAGTTCATTCCGCACCCAAACCACTGTGTAAAAAAAAAAGAAGTCCTACAAAATGTAATACCCTACATTTTTGAAAATTATACTATAGCCACCTGCCCGCTGCTGCCAACACCCACCCCCCACCCCACACACACAAAAGCTACCAGGACATTGAGCAACAAATATGTAGGCAGATCAAGGAAAGGTTCAATAACAAAGGGTTGTCACTGTGGGTAATTTTAACTTCCCCAATATTGACTGGGACTTCCTTAGAGCAAGAGACTTAGCTGGGACAGAATTAGTCAGGTGCATCCAACAGGGTTTCTTGAAACAGTGTGTGGGTAGTCCAGCTGGAGAAGGGACCATACTGGACCTTATATTGGCTAATAAGCCTGGCCAGGTAACTGACCTTACAGTGGGAGAGCACTCTGGAAACAGTGATCACAACTCCTTAAGTTTTAAAATAGCTATAAGGATAAGTCAGGACATTACGGGAAGGTACTAAAATTGGGGGGAGAGCAAATTATTCAGTATTAGGCAGCAATTAGGAAGTGCTAATTGGGAGGAGCTGTTATTGGGCAAGTCCACATTTGATATGTAAGAAGTTGTTTAAAGACCTACTGATCAGAGTTCAGGACTGGTATATTCCAGTAAGGAGGAAGGACAAGGATGGCAAGGCATGGGACCCTTGGATGATGAGGGAGATTGTGAATTTAGTCAAAAAGGAAAAGGAAGCATATATAAAGTTTAGGAAGCTAAAATTGGACAGAACCCATGATGAATATAAAGACAACAGGAAAGAGGTCAAGCAGGAAATCAGGAGAGCAACGAGAATAACTAGGGAGAAAGTAGGACCATTCAAGGATAAAGGAGGGAGGTTGTGCTTGGAGGTAGGGGATATAGTCAAGATCCCAAACAAGTACTGTGGGTCCGTATTCACCAAGGAGAAGGACATGGAAAATAGTGAATTAGTGTGGGGCATGCTAATATGCTAGGGCACTTTGAGATCAAGAAAGCAGTGGTGTTCAGCCTCTTGAAGAGCATTGAGGCAAGAGAGGAGATTGCTGGGGCCTTGAGCTTTGTATTCTCTCACCATTGGACAGGTTCCTGAGGACTGGTGAGTAGCTAATGCTGTTCTTCTGTTCAAGAGGGGAAATAGGGACAATCCAGGACACAACAGATCGATTAGTCTCACATCAGAGGCTGGAAAGCTATTAGAGAGGTTTCTTAGGGATAGGATTCATGTGCATGGCCTAATTTTGGACAGTCAGTATGGCTTTGTGCATGGCAGGTCATGTCTTACTAATTTCATTGATTTTTTCTGAGGTGGTGATGAGGGTGATCGATGGAGGGTAGAGCAGTGGATGTTGTTTACATGGATTTTAGTAAGGCTTTCAACAAGGTGTCTTATGGTAGTCTCACTGAGAAGATTAAGATACATGGGATCCACGGTTACTTGGTCAGTTGGATTCAGAATTGACGACATAGAAGACAGGGGTAGTGGCAGATGGGTGTTTTTCTGGCTAGAGGTCCGTGACTGGTGCAAGGATCTGTACAGGGATCTCTGCTGTTTGTGATTTATATAAATGACTTAGATGGTCGGGTTAGTAAGTTTGCAGGTGACTCAAAGATCGGTGGAGTTGTCGATAGTGTAGAAGGTTGTCAAAGGATGCAGTGGGTCATAGATCAGTTTGCAGATATGAACGGAGAAATGACAGATGGAGTTTAATCTGGGTGTGTGATGTTGTACTTTGGGAAATCAAATGTTAAGGAAAAGTATACAGTTAATGGCAGGGCCCTTAACGGCACTGATGTACAGAGGGATCTTGGGGTCCTAGTCCATAGCTCTCTGAAAGTGGCCACACAAGTAAATAGGGTGGTAAAGAAGGTGTATGGCATGCTTGCACTAAGTGCCAGGATGTCATGTTGCAGCTAAATAAGACTTCATTTACGCCACATTTAGAGTACTGCATTCAATTCTGGTCACCACCTGAAGGACGTGGAGGCTTTGGAGAGGGTCCAGAAGAGGTTTACCATAATGCTGCCCGAATTAGAGGGCATGAGCTATAAGGAGAGACAGGACAAACCAGGGTTGTTTTCTCTAGAGTGGCGGAGGCTGAAGGGAGACCAGACAGAAGTTTATAAAATTATGATAGGCATAGATAAGGTTGACAGTCAGAATATTTTTCCAAGAGTTGAAATGTCTAATACTAGAGAGCATGTATTTAAGGTAATGGGGGGGGGGGGGGTTCGAAGGAGATATGAGGGGCAAGGTTTTTTTGCACAGAGACTGGTAGGTGCCTGGAACATGCTGCCAGGGGTAGGGGTGGTGGCAGGTACGATAGGACATTTAAGGGGCTTTTAGATAAGCACATGAATAAGCAAGAAATGGAGGAATATGAACCATGTGCAGGCAGAAGGCATTAGTTTAATTTGGTATCATGTTTGCATAACATTATGGGCCAAAGGGCCTGTTCCTGGGCTGTACTGTCCTGCCTTATTGCCCAAAATTCCATCAGCCAATCTTCAGCCCATTCACCCAGTTGATCAAGATCTCTTTGTAATCTCAGATAGCCTTCTTCACTGTCCACTATATTACTAATTTTGACATCATCCGCAAACTTACTGACCATATAAAAAGTAGACCTAACACCAATCTTAAGTCAGCTCTGAAGAAGAGTCATCTAGACTCGAAACGTTAGCTTGCTCTCACTCCACGGATGCGGCCTGACCCTCCATGATTTCCAGCATTTTTTGTTTTCAGTACAGATTCCAGCACAGGTAAGGCTGATGAACTCAGGGCATGTTTAAGAATGCAGGATTGGGACATCATAACCATTACAGAAACTTGGCTGAGAGATGGTCAAGAGAAGTAGCTCAATGTTCCGGGTTTTAGATGCTAGAGAAAGGATAGAAAAGAAAGGGGAGGGATTAAGGAATACATTACTGTAATTAGGGAAGATATTTCTAAAAAATTATCCAGTGAAAATAAAAGAGTATAAATTACAAAAAGAAAGGAAAGACCACTGATGGGATTGTACTATAAACCCCCCAGTAGTAAGAGGGATATCGAGAAACAAATATGTAAGGAGATCTCAGATCTATGTAAGCATAATAAGGTTGCAATGGGGAATTTTAATTTTCCAAACTTTGACTGGGGCTGTCATGGTGTTAAAGGTTTGGATAGCGGAACGTGTTCAAGAAAGTTTTCTTTATCAATATGTGGATGCTCCTACTAGAGAAAGAGTAAAACGAGACCTTCTTTTGGGCAAGAAGGCAGGGCAGGTGCCTGAAGTAAGAGTGGGGGAACACTTTGGGTCTAGCGATCATAATTCTATTAATTTCAAAATGGTTATGGAAAAGGATCAGCCTTCCACAAAAGTTAAAGTTTTTAAATCAGAGGAAGGCAAAAAGACAAGAACTTTCAAAAGCTGTTTGCAGTAGACTGTTCACAGGTAAACGGACGTTTGACAAGTGGGAGGCATTCAAGAGTGAGAAGAGGAGTTCAGAGGCATTGTGGCCCTGTCAGAGTGAACAGCAAGGCTGGTAATATTAAGGAGCAATGGCTGAATAAATATATTGAGGTTCTAGTTAAGAATAAGAGAATCTTATTTTAGATATAGACAACTTGGTTCAATTGAATCTCTTAATCAACATAAAGAGTGTAGGAGCATTCTTAAGAAAGAAATCAAGGAGGAAAAGAAAGGCTATTGAGATAGCATTGGCAGATAAGGTTAAGGATAATCCAAAGAGATACATTAAGAGCACGAGAGTAATTAAAGAGAGCGTAGAGCCTCTTAAAGATCAAGGAGGTTATCTTTGTGTTGAACCCCAGGAGATAGGAGAGAAACTATGTAAATATCTTGCCTTAGTTTTTAAACTGATGAGAAAGAAATGGCGTCTAGGGAATACAGAGAAATAAACTTCGATGTTTTAAAAACAGTTCACATTACAGAACAGGAAGTTCAGGAGGCCTTAAAGAATATAAAGGTGTATAAATCTCCAGGACCTAATCTAATATATCCCAGGACATCATGGGAAGTAAGGGAGGAAATTCAGAGACCGCTTGCAGAAATATTTGCATCATCTATAACTATGGGTGTGGTGCCTAATGAGTGGAGGTGGCTAATGTTGTACCTTTGAGAAAGGTTTAAGGAGAAACTGGGGAACTATAGGCCTGAGTCTGACTTCAGTTGTGGGTAAATTGTTGGAGGTGATTATAAAAAATAGGATTTATGGCCATTTAGAGGCAAAAATTGATTAGGGATAGTCAGCATGGTTTTGTACAAGGAAAATCACATCTCTCAAATTTGATTGAGTTTTTTTGAGGAAGTTACCAAAAAGGTTGACAATGGCAGAGGAGCAGACGTTGTTTATTTGGATTTTAGTAAAGCCTTTGATAAGGTTCCACACGGTAGATTAATTTGTAACGTTAGGTCACATGGGATTCAGGCTTGCCAATTGTATACATAGTTGGCTTAATAGCAGGAGAAAGAGTAACGGTGGAGGGTTGCTTTTTGGACTGGCGGCCTGTGATCAGCGGTCTTCCACAGGGATAGGTTCTGGGTCTTGCCTTGTTTGTCTTTTATATAAGTGATTTGGATGAGAATAGAGAAGGCGTGGTTAGTAAGTAGTGGATGTCACCAAAATTAGTGGCATAGTAGTGAAGGAAGTTTTCTAAATGGTAAATCTGGATAAATGCGAGGTATTGCATTTTGGTAGAACAGACAAGTGTAGGACTTCTACAAGGATTTCTACAGGGCCCTGGCTAGTGTTGTAAAACAGAGGGACTTAGAGGTGCAGTTAACATAATACTTTGAAGTTTGCATCACACATAGATAGGTTAGTTTAAAAAAGCATTTGGCATGTTTGCCTTCATTACCTTTTGAGTACAAGAGTTGGGAAGTCATGTTGAGGTTGTACAGGACATCGGTGAGGCCTCTTCTGGATACTGTGTCTAGTTTTGGTTGCCCAGTTATAGGAAGGATATTGTCAAACTTGAAAGGGTTCAGAAGAGATTTACCAGGATGTTGCTGGGTATGGAAGGTTTGAGTTCCAAAGAAAGGCTGGACAGGATGGGACTTTTGTCAATGGAGCATAGGAGGATGACAGGCAACCCATTAGAAGTTTATAAAATAATGGTAGTTGTCTTTTTCCTAGGACAGGGGATTTCACGACCGAGGGCATATTTTTAAAGGTGAGAAATAAGAACTAGGAGCAGGAGTAGGCCATCTAGCCCCTCAAGCCTGCCCCGCCATTTAATAAGATCATGGCTGATCTGTCAGACTCAGCTCCACTTACCCGCCCACACACCATAACCCTTAATTCCTTTACTGTTCAAAAATTTATCTAGCCTTGCCTTAAAAACAGTGAGGTAGCTTCAACCACTTCACTGGGCAGGGAATTCCACAGATTCACAACCCTTTGGGTGAAGAAGTTCCTCCTGACCTCAATCCTACATCTGCTTCCCTTTAATTTGAGGCGATGCCCTCTAGTCCTAGTTTCACCTGCTAGCGGAAACAGCCTCCCTGCCTCCGCCTGATCTATCCCCTTCATATTCTTATATATTTCTATAATATCTCCCTTCATTCTTCTGAATTCCAATCAGTATAATCCCAGCCTGCTCAGTCTCTCCTCATAATCCAACCCTCTCAACTCTGGAATCAACCGAGTAAATCTCCTCTGCACCCCCTCCAGTGCTAGTATATCCCTTCTCGAGTAAGGAGACCAAAACTGCACACAGTACTCCAGGTGTGGCCTCACCAGGACCCTATACAGCTGCAGCATAGCCTCCCTGTTTTTAAACTCCATCCCTCGAGCAACGGCAGACAAAATTCCATTTGCCTTTTTAAATCACCTGCTGCACCTGCAATCCCACCTTCAGCGATTCATGCACAAGGACACCCAAATCCCTTTGCACAGCAGCGTACTGCAATTTTTCACCATTTAAAATATAGAAAATTTTTGCTGTTATTCCTACCAAAATGGATGACCTCACACTTATCAGCATTGTACTCCATATGCCAGACCTTTGCCCACTCACTTGAACTATCTATATCCCTCTGCAGACTTTGTGTCTTCTGCACACTTTGCTCTACCACTCACCTTAGTGTCATCTGCAAACTTTGACACACCACACCTAGTCCCCAACTCCAAATCATCTATGTAAATTGTAAACAGTTGAGGTCCCAACACGGATCCCTGAGGCGCACCACTAGCCACTGACCGCCAACCAGAAAAACACCTATTTACCCCTACTCTTTGCTTTCTACTGGTCAACCAATCCTCTATCCATGCCAATACATTACCTGTAATACTGTGCAACTTATCTTATGTAGCAGCCTTTGGTGTGGCACCTTGTCAAATGCCTTCTGGAAATCCAGATACACCACATCCACAGGTTCCCCATTGTCCACCAAACAAGTAACGTCCTCAAAGATTTCCACCAAAATAGTTTAACATGACCTACCCTTCACGAACCTATGCTGGGTGTTCCCAATGGGACAATTTATATCCAGATGTCTTGCTACTTCTTCCTTAACGATAGATTCAAGCATTTTCCCCACTACTGAAGTTAAGCTAACTGGCCTAGAATTTAAACAGCGATTTTAAACAGTGGCGTCACATTGGCTGTTTTCCAATCTGCGGGAACCACCCCAGAGTCCAGTGAATTTTGGTAAATAATTACTAGTGCATTCGCTATTGCCCCCATCACCTCTTTTAGTACCCTGGGATGCATTTCATCAGGGCCAGGAGACTTGTCCACCTTTAGCCCCCATTAGCTTGCCCAGCACTGCCTCCTTAGTGACAATGATAGTTTCTAGGTCCTCACTTGCTATAATCTTCTTGCTATTAGTTTTCAGCTAATCATTTGTGTCTTCCACTGTGAAGACCGACACGAAATAACTGTTCAATGTCTCAGCTATTTCCTCATTCCCAGTTATTAAATTGGCCTTCTCATCGTCTAAAGGACCAATGTTTACTGTCGCCACTCTTTTACAATTTACATATTTATACAAACTTTTGCTGCCTGTTTTTATATTCTGAGCTAGTTTACTCTCATAATCTATCTTCCTTTTCTTTATAACTTTTTTTGTGGCTTTCTGTTGGCCTTTAAAGATTTCCCAGTCTACTAGTTTCTTTGCTTTTTTCTATGTGTTTTTTTTCAATCTGATACTTTCCTTTATTTCCTTAGACATCCATGGCTGACTCTTTTCCTACAGTTCTTCCTTATCACTAGAATATACTCCTGCTGAGCACTGTGAAAACTTGTTCTGAAAGTCCTCCACTGTTCCTCAATTGACCCACCATACAGTTTTTGCTCCCATTCTACCTTAGCTAACTCCTCCCTCATCACATCACAGTCTCCTTTGTTTAAGCACAGGACATAGGTACTGAATTTAACATTTTTACGCTCCATCTGTAGTTTAAATTTGACCATACTGTGATCGTTCCTTCCGAGAGGATCCCTAACTGTGAGATCATTAATTATTCCTGTCTCATTACACAGGACTAGATCTAGGATAGCTTGCTCCCTCGTAGGTTCCATTACACACTGTTCAAGGATGCATTCTCTGAACCCCTCCTCAAGGCTGCCATGACCGACCTGGTTTGACCAATCGATATGTAGATTAAAATCCCCCATGATAATTGCTGTACCATTTTTACATGCATTAGCTACTTCTATGTTTATTGCCCGCCCCACCACGATGTCGTTATTTGGTGGCCTATAGACCACATCTATCAGTGACTTCTTCTCCCTGCTGTTCCTAATTTCCACCCAAATGGATTCAACATTTTGTTCAGGAGAACCTGTATCATCTCTCACTACTGCCCTGATATCATCCTTAGAAATCAGAGCAACACCACCTCCCTTACCTTCCTGTCCGTCTTTCGGAACATTTTGATACCCCTGGATATTTAACTCCCAGTTATGAACATCCCGTAACCATGTCTCTGTAATGGCCACTAAATCATACCCACTTGCCATGATGTGCACCGTCAACCCATCCACCTTGTTTCAAATGCTCCGAGCATTCAGATAAAGTGTCGTTATGCCAGTTTTTGCACCTTCTTTTTGGGTCTTATTACCTCTATTACTAACAACTCCTGAATTCTCCTTCCCTTTAACTATTTTCCTACTTTTCAATGGAGTTGAAGCCTCCTCATCACCTGCTAACCTGCTGCTTTGCCTTACGTTAATTGTTATTCTCCCTCTACGCTCACTTCTCCCTTTCCCCCCCTACTTACTAGTTTGAAGTCCTATTAACCACCATATTTACCCTTTTCGCCAGAATACTGCACCCGGCCCTGTTCAGGTGGAGTCCATCCCAGCGGTATAGATCCCTCCTGTCCCAGAACTGATGCCAGTGCCCTATGAAAAGGAAACCCTCTTTCCCACACTGCTGTTTTAGCCACGTGTTTACTTACCTGATCCTCACCTCCCTGTGCCAATTTGCATGTGGCTCAGGCAGCAATCCAGAGATTATGACCCTTGAAGACCTGTTTTTTTAATTTTGTTCCTAACTTTTCATAATCCCCAATCCTAGTCCTGCCTATGTTGTTGGTACCTACGTGGGCCACAACAACTGGCTCCTTCCCCTCCCTCTCTAGTATCCTCTCAAGCCGGTCACAGATGTCTTGTACCCTGGCACCGGGCAGGCAATACACCATGCCGGAGTCTCTATCCTGCTCGCAAAGGATACTGTCTATCCCCCTGATGATGGAATCCCCTACAACTACAATCTGTCTTTTTGCTCCCCCCTCTTGAATGGCTTCCTGGACCATGGTGCCATTGTGAGTTGACTCATCCTTCCTGCAGCCCTGTTCCTCATCCACGCAAGGAGCAAGTGCCTCATACCTGTGGGACGATGTCAAGGGCTGTGGCTCCTGTGTTCCTGTCTGCAGGGTCCCTCTACCTGCCTCACTCGCAGTCACACACTGCTGTCCCTGCCTGCCGATCGAATTAACATTAGTTAATCTACAAGATGTGACTGCCTCCTGGAACACAGCATCCAGGTATTTCTCCCCCTCCCGGATGTGCCGCAGTGTTTGGAGTTCTGATTCCAGCTCATCAATTTTGAGCTGGAGCTCCTCAAGCAGCCAACACTTGCTGCAAATGTGGTCACTGCCATTCTCAATGGGATCAGCTAGCTCCCACATCATACAGCTACAACACATCACCTGGCCAGCCATCTCTACTCAGTTAATTATTTAAAATGAATTAGTTTTTTTTTTGAGTTTCGCAGTGTTCGCTGCACCAGTAAGTTTACTCCGCTATATACTCAAACAGACTCTGGCTTTGCCTTCCGATCCGCTCCCAGAGGATTTGGCGTCTAGGGGACCACCCCGAAAGATAACAGAGATGAGGAAAAAAAAAAATGCAAATAGCTTACCTGCTCAGCACACTTAGTCGTTATTCTTAGGTTAGAGGAGGTGGAAGGGTGGGAGACACTATGCGTGTAGTGTCTCGGGTATTAGTTAACTCCCAAATTTATTGGGTGGAAGCTTACCTTCCCAGGCTGCCCTCGCACTTCCTCCCGGGCTCCCGCCGCTGAAACAACTGAAAGGCTGCAGTCACGCGAGGTAAGACTATTATAAATCGAAAAGCTTACCTTCCCAGGCTGCCCTCGCGCTTCCTCCCGACTCCCACCGCTGAAACAACGGAAAGCTACTGAGAAGTGAGATTTAAAAAAGGAATGAGGTGCAATTTTTTTTTTTTTTAAAACATAGAGGGTGGTTTGTAGGTGGAATGAACTTAGAACAGAAGAACCAGGAGCAGGTCACCTGGCCCTTCAAGTCTGCTCCACCATTCAGTAAGACCACAGCTGATCTTTCATTGGCCACAGTTCCACTCACCCACCTAGTCACCATAACCCTTAATTCTTTTACTATTCAAAAAAATTATCTAGCTCAGCTTGAAAAACATTCAATTGGGAAGCCTCAACTACTTCACTGGGCAAGGAATTCCACAGATTCACAATCCTTTGGGTGAAGAAGTTCCTCAATTCAGTCTTAAATTTGTTTCCCCCTAATTTTGAGGCTATGCGCCCTAGTTCTAGTTTCACCCGCCAGTGGAAACAACTTCCCTGCTTCTATCATACCTATTCCCTTCATATTTTTGTGTGTTTCTATAAGATCCCCCGTCATTCTTCTAAATTCCAATCAATATAATCGCAGTCTACCCAGTCTCTCCTCATAAGCCAACCCTCTCAACTCTGGAATCAACCTAGTGAATCTCCTCTGCTCCCCCTCCAGTGCTAGTACATCCTTCCTCACGTAAGGAGTTCAAAACTGCACATAGTATTCCAGGTGTGGCTCATCAGTACCCCATACAGCCACAGCATAAAATCCCTGCTTTTAAACTCAATCCCTCTTGCAATGAAGGACAAAATTCCATTTGTCTTAACGACCTTTTGTACCTATAAACCAACCTTCTGTGATTCATGCACAAGGACACCCAGGTCCCTATGCACAGCTGCATGCTGCAATTTTTTACCATTCAAGTAACAGTCCCTTTTACTGTTATTCCTACCAAAATGGTTGACTTCACATTTATCAACATTGAATTCCATTTACCAGACCTTCACCCACTCAAACTATCTATATCCCTCTACAAACTGAGTCCTCTGCACAATTTGCTCTACACTCATCTTAGTGTCATCCGCAAATTTTGACACACTACACACGGTCCCTAACTCCAAATCATCCAAGCAAATTGTAAACAATTGCAGTCCCAACACTGATCCTGGACGCACGCTACCAGTCACTGTTCGCCAATCAGAAAAGCGCTCATTTATCCCCAATCTTTGCTTCCTGTTAGTTAATCAATCCTCTGTCCATGCTAATATATTGGCTATAACGCGTGCACTTTTATCTTATGCAGCAGCCTTTTGTGCAACACCTTGCCAAATGCCTTTTGGAAATCCAAATACATTGTCCACCACACTCGTAATGTCTCCACAGAATTCCAGGAAATTAACCAAGCATGACCTACCTTGCATGAACCCATGCTGCGTCTGCACGATGGGACAATTTCTATCTAAATGTCTTGCTATTTCTTCCTTGTTGATAGATTCAAGCATTTTCCCCACGACAGAAGTTAAGCTAGCCGGACTATAATTCCCCATCTTTTGTCTACCTTCTTTTTTGAACAGTGGCATCACATTGGGCTGTTTTCCAATCTGCTGGAACTGCCCCAGAGTCCAGGGAATTTTGGAAAGTTACAAGCGCATTTGCTATAACTCCCGCCATCTCTTTTAGCACCCTGGGATGCATTCCATCAGGGCCAGGAGACTTGTCTATCTTTAGCTCCATTAGCTTACTACCTCTTTCATGACAATGACCGTATCTAGGTCCTCACCCCTACCTTAGTGTCTTTGTCATCAATCACTGGGAAATTATTCGTGTCCTCCACTGTGAAGACCAACAAAAAATACCTGTTCAATGCCTCAGCTACTTCGTCATTTCCCATTATTAAATCCCCCTTCTCATCCTCTAAAGGACCAATGTTTACCTTAGCCAATCTTTTTCGTTTTATATATTTGCTATCTGTCTTTTCTCAGCTAGATTAGTCTCAATCTATTTTATTTTTTGTTACAGCCTTTGTTGTGGCTGTTGACCTCTAAAGTCTTCCCAATCTTCTAGTTTTCCTCTGGTCTTTGCCACTTTATATGTCTTATCTTTCAATCTGATAGCCCCCCTTATTTCCCAAGGGATATATCCCTGGCTTACATCCATGGCTGATTACACCTTTTCCTACAGTCCTTCCTTTTCACTGCTATATACTTTCAGTAAATGAGGAAGTGGTGGATTTGGGTACAATTATAACATTTAAAAGATATTTGGATAGATACATGAATAGGAAAGGTATGGAGGGATATGGGCCAGGAACAGGAAGGTGGGATTAGTTCAGTTTGCGATTATATTTGGCATGGACTAGTTGGATCCAAGGGTCTGTTTTCGTGCTGTATGACTATGACTCTATTTGCAGTAATCTGTTCCCTCCATAATGACTCTGAACTCTAGTTATCACACTTTTGAAAGCTCCCATTTATCAGACGTCCCTATACCTGTGAACAGCCCACTCCAATCAATTTTTGAAAGTTCTTGTCTCATACTATTAATATTTGCCTTCCTCCAGTTAAAAGCTTTAATTTTCATGAAAGGTTTATCTTTTTCCATAACTATTTTAAAACAAATTGCATTATGATCACTCAATCCATAGTGTTCCCCTACCATCACTTCAGTCACTTGCCCTGTCTTATTAGGGGATCCAATTTACACATTGATAAAGAAAATTTTCTTGAACACATTTAACAAATTCCTCACCATCCGAATCTTTAAAATTTGAGAGAAGACTTGATTGAGGCATTAAAAATCATGAGGAGTCTGGACACAGTAGGTAGGGCAAAAGTCGCGTCCATTCATGCAAGGATCAAAAATGAGAGGTGGGCATTTAGATTCAGGTCACAATCAGATTAGCCAGTATTTTGTTAAATGATGGAGCAAGCTCAAGTGGTTGAATGGCACATTTCTACTCCTTGTTCCTATGTAACCAGGGTCTCTTGGATTTTCACCTGACCCGAATAGTTCAGCCATGATTTGACCAACCTCTATTTTTACTCTTAGTTCTTGAAACATGGATGGGATCACTTTTTGTTCCTCCACCTGATGGATTTCTTCCCTGCTGGGCCAAATATCACGCAGGTAGATTTCCTTCCCGTCAAAATTTACACCTTGAAAGTAACAGCAAAATATTAATTCCATCTTGTTCAAATGAACTAGAGGCAAAGAACTTAATGGGCAAAGATCCACCAGTAAATCAAACACTCACCTAAAGGCTCCTTTTCAAAGTCAATGCTAACTGTGCCAGCAATGGCATATGCTACAACTAATGGAGGAGAGGCGAGGTAGTTGGCTCGAACACAGTCACAGAAGCGACCCTCAAAATTCTTATTTCCAGAAAGAACTCCACATGCCACAAGGTCACCCTGTACCACGCAGAGAGGGAGCAAGAAAGAAGAAATGAGGGAAAGAGAAACTCTGTCAGTAACTGAACAAACAAAATCTTCCTGAATATAAACACATGAACAGAGCAGGGAACGATAGGGTGGAACACAGTTTAAAACTTTAGTTCCCACAGAGTTTCAAATTGTAAGAAGGCATGCAATCCAGATGCAGTAACTGTAATGGCGATGATGTAATTGCACCTTCACAGAGACTCAATGGAACTAGAGTAATTAAATTTGAAAAAGTGCTGATAATTCTGGGGGATTAGTCTCCCAACACCGGTCCATGAACATTTCCAAATGTTGCCTATAATATTGCACATTTTCTCCATGTGCAATGAAATCATTAAGTGAATGTTAAGTGATATTTAGAAACACGATCTCAATGGATGAGCATACACGGTTGTAAAGAGTACTCCCCTTTGGGCAATAACACTTAAACAACGCAAACATCAGATTTTACCTTTTGGATACCAGCAACAACTGACTCTGGCAAGGGAGCAGTATTCCCAACACAGGTCGCACAGCCATAGCCAATAACTTCAAACCTATTCAAAACAGTAGATGAATGTTTCTTACTCTTTGAAAACACACATTATAATTAACAATGCAGAGGTATCAGTGATCATCCCTCCCAATCAGAACATCATTGTTTAGTCAATGGGATGGCTCATACATATAAGCCAGTACTGTATCATTGCCCAGCACAAGTTTTCAAACAAGTGATACGTGCATTGCATTTCCACAGATGTGTTATGTTAATTTGTACAAACTGAAGAGAAGAATGTGATTACCTAAAATGTGTTCACTGGTGAAAAGTGCAGAACACTCAGCTTTCAACCCTGAAACACCTTATTCTTGTACTTTGGCAGCAGCTCAATCATTCCATCTCCATGCATGACCTTGTTTTTAGTACTTGTGGCATTAGTGAATTCTATGATGTCTCTCTCTTAGCATAATGATGTGGAGATGCCGGCGTCAGGCTAGCGTGGACAAAGTCAGAAGTCACATGACATCAGGTTATAGTCCAACAGGTTTATTTGAATTTGCAAGTTTTCGGAGTGTAGCCCCTTGTCAGGTAAAGCAAGAGAGAAGCACACAGACACAGAATTTAATGGCAGAGAGATCAAAGGATCATAAAAACGGTGAGTACAGGCTCTGCAGGTGACCAAAAGTGTCAGGCAGTGTAAGTGTCAAAAGCTGAATAACAAGTGAAGGGATGACCTATAATCCAATTAAATGAGGCAGAAAGATAATTACAAAATTTTTTAAAAATAAGGTGATGTTGGAGACAAACCAAATGACCGGACTAACACGTTCGGTATAAGAGTCGCATGCAGAGGGTCTAATAAGTAACCGAAAAACTGTACAACCTAATTAGAGAGATCATCACAATTTATCAAGGTGATGGTGTCAAAACAGGACAGTAAAGAAGATTTTACAGATACAGAAGTGTGGTGGGGCCACATATAGCATGACATGAATCCAAGATTACAGTCTCCATGGGTACAGAACTTGGCTATCAGTTTCTGCTCGGCCATTCTGCGTTGTTGTGTATCTCGAAGGTAGCACTGTAGGCCATCCCTTCGCTTGTTATTCAGCCGTATTCAGAGAAATGACATACTTCTCCTTCTAATTCATATTGACACTCACACTGGCTGGCACTTTTGATCACTTGCAGAGATATATTATTCGACACTCCACTCACACTATTTGTATGATCTTTTGATCTTTGTCCAGAAATTCTGTGTCTGGGTGTTCTTCTCTCTTTTCACCTGACAACGGGGCTGTGCTATGAAAGCTTGCGATTTCAAATAGACCTGCTGGACTATAGCCTGGTGTCATGTGATTTCTGATCTGAGCACAATGAGACACATGCTTGAAATTATAAAAGTTGCAATGGACCCAATTGCATATTGACGGAGTCAACTCTAACTACCACGAACATGAATAGTTGACTTCTTCTCACTTTAACAGTAGAAATTAATTCAGAATCATCTTTACTTCACTAGCCTTGAGCATTTGAAAGCACCTACCCAAGACTGTGCAGGTAAGGCAGTACACCACTGGCATTCAAGTAATACGTCACCATCCCACTTCCGGGTGACAGGCTGGTCTTAATGTAGGGTTTAACAGACAGGCCTACCTCAATGGCCTTTTTAGCTAGTAAACCTGGTGGAAACAATTGAACTTTGAATCAGTTTGCATTTAGGAAGACGAGAACTAATCTCTATGCTTATCTAATGTAACTAGAGTGACAACTGTCAATTATAAGTTTTAAAAAAATTGCATTTACATAACACTTTTCATCCTCAGATTCTAAATCTCGGAGGCATCCTAACAAATACTTCTTGAAGCAATCACTGCTATAAAGTAGAAAGCATGACTCAGAAGGTGGTTGAAGCAGGATTATTGAGTAATGGCGGAGGTGGATACATTCTTGTCAGGTAAATGGAAATAAAGGTTGTAATCAGGTGCATGGCAATGTAGAATTCGAAATTCAAACAGATCAGCCGTGATTTCAGGATTGAAGGGCCAAATTATATATTTCTCCTTCTAATTCATATTTATATGCTGTGCACAAACTGTCACAATCTCTCACAAACAGCAACTCTTTTGGAATACCATGTTCAATTCTGATCACCCAGATATAGGAAGGATATTAAGCTGGAGGGGGTTCAGAACAGATTTATCATTGCTGGGTATGGAAGGTTTGAGTTATAAAGAAAGGTTGGATAGACTGGGACCTTTTTTCAGTAGAGGTAGGAGGTTGAGAGGTGACCTTATAGGAGGTTCATAAAATAATCAGAGATATACATAGAGTTAATGGTAGGTGTCTATTCCCCAGGATGGGGGATCTCAAGACTAGGGAGCACATTTTTAAGGTGAGTGGAGAGAGATTTAAAAAAGACATGGGGGCAAATGTTTTACAGAGGGTGGTTCGCATGTGGACTTAACTTCCTGATGGATGTGGGCCCATTTACAATGTTTAAAAGACATTTGGATAAGTAGATGAATAGGAAAGGTTTGGAGGGATACAGGGCAGGAGCAGGCAGGTAAGACTTGTTTAGTTTGGGATTATGTTCAGCATGTACTGGTTGGACTGAAGCGTCTGTTTCAGTGGTGTTTGACTCTATGAATTGACCAGATAACCTGAGGTAGTAATGTTGATTGAGGCGTATTTACCAAGGTACTGAGAAGACCTCTTTCCCCCCACAAACCCCACCCTCCCCGATGAACCTTTCAATAGATCAGGAAAAGCTTTTACATCCACCAAAGGTGCAATTGCTGAAACTTCTCATGAAAGATTAACTCTGTTGCTCTGTCCAGAGGCTTCCAGACCACCAATGGGTCCTGCATTTATTTCAGATTTCCACTATCTACAGCATTTTGCTTTAGGGCAAATGGGAATTCTGTGTAAGTCTCACTAAAACAAAGCACCTCCAACAGTGCTGTGGTCCCTCAGTACTGCACAGGAGTGCCAGCCTTGACTTTGTACTCAAGCCCCCAGAGTGAGACTTGAACCGGCAAATTCTGACTTGGAGGCAAAAGTGCTTATCAAGATTGAATACTCTAACTAGGTACTAACAAGATAATGACGGAACCAAAAAAGCAACTTTTGTGATTTATGTACAAGAACATGCAGATCCCTCCGTACTACTGTGTTAGGATCAACCAAATGGGAGGAGTATGCCATTCAGCCCCTCAACTCTGCTCTGTCATTCAATTCAATTCAATCTTGGCTGATCTTCAACCTCAAAGCCACACCAATCCCACATCCTTTGATATTTTTAACATCTGGAAATATTTAAATCTCTGCCTTGGTCATACTCAATGACTGAATCTCTTGGGTGAAAAAGACCAATGACTCAACACCATACTCCTCTCAGTCCTGAATGGCCTACCTCCTACTCCCAGGCTGTGCTTGTGGTTCTAGATGCCTCCCAGCCACAGGAAAAAATCTGAACTTTGCTTACTCATTTAATCTGTCTGTATACCTTCACACTCTCTACCTTCTCTTAACAACTTACTTTCCTATTTTGGCATCATCAGCAGATTTAACGACCACCTACCTGGTCCTTTCACCCAATTGTTTTCATATAGCTTGTAAACAGTTAAGGCCCAAGCTCTGATCCCTGTAAGCACTCCACCACTTACAACTTGCCAACCCCAAAGACACTCAGTTATCTCTATCCTCACCTTTTATTAGAAACCTCTACCTTTTCCTCAATCACTGCACATACTGAACTACTGTTCATGCTCCCACCCCCTCGCTACACTACTTTAAACCCTCCTGAAAGACACTAACAAATTTCCCTTTAAGGATATTGGTGCTCTAGGATTGTGATTATTTGGGATTACTCCCTTTGCCACATGCTAGTGAGGCCAGAAATAGGAAGATAACACATGCATGGTTAAAAAGCTGGAGCAGAAGGGAGGGCTTCAGATATCTAGATAACTGGGAACTTTTCCAGGACAGGGAGATCTGTACAAGGACGACAGGTTGCACCCAAACAGGAGAGTTCAAACTGGTGTGACAAAGGGGTGGGAACCACAGCAGTAGGTCAGCATGTGCAGTGACGGTAGAAATTAATTCGAGTAAGTCTAATAGGAAGAACACAGGGCCAGATTAACGAACACGACGGGACTAATGGTCTGAAGTGTATTTATTTTAATGCAAGGAGTATAACAGGTAAGAAAGATGAACGTAGAGTCTGGATTAGTATATGGAACTACCATGTTGTTACCATTATGGAAACTTGGTTGATAGAAGGGCAGGACTGCCCACTCAATGTTCCAGGTTGATAGAGAGAAATGAAGAGGTGGGGGAGTTGCATTACTGATCTTTGCGGGTTCATCCAGCAAGGCTCTATGGGTAGAACTCAGGAATAAAAGTTGTAATAAACAGCTAATGGAAGATGTAAAAGATATGAAAACAAGTTATTCTAATGGGTGATTTTAACACCCCAGTATTGACTGGGACTCCCTTAGTGCCAGGGGCTTAGATGGGGTAGAATTTTTAAGGTTCATCATGAAGGGTTTCTTGAAACATATAGTCAGTCAACCTAGGAAAGGGACCACATTAGACATTGTGTTGGGGAATGAGCCTGGCCAGGTGATCAAAGTTTCAGTAGAGGAGCAATTTGAGAACAGTGACCATAATTCAGCAAGCTTTAAGACAGTTATGGATAAGGATAAGGCTGGTTATTGGGTCAAAGTTCTAAATGGCGAGGTTGTGGGAAGAGAGCTAATTACAACAGTATTAGGTGGGAACTGGAGAAATTAGATTGGCTGTCTAAAAGTAAATCCACATCTGACGTGGGATTCTTTTAAAGGCCAGTTAATCAGAGCTCAGGAACATGCCAGTTCTATCAGGATAGAAGGACGGCAAGAATTGGGAACTCTGGATAACAAGAGATATTGAAACAAAAGCAAAGTTTCTGGAAAAGCTCAGCGGGTCTGGCAGCATCTGTGGAGGAAAAAACAGAGTTAACATCTCTGGTCCGGTGACCCTTCCTCAGAACTGATGGTGGCTGGGAAAACATCAGTTTATATACTGACGTTTTCCCAGCCACCATCAGTTTTGAGGAAGGGTCACCGGACCCGAAACGTTAACTCTGTTTTCTCCCCCACAGATGCTGCCAGACCCGCTGAACTTTTCCAGAAACTTTGTTTTTGTTCCTGATTTACAGCATCCACAGTTCTTTTGTTTTTTTATAACAGATATCGAAAGTTTAGTCAAAAAGAAAAAGCATTTGTAAGGTTTAAGAAACTGAAATCAGACAAGACCCTTGAGGAATATAAATGAACCAGGAAAGAAATTAAACAAGGAATCAGGAGGGCTAAAAGGTGCTAGGCAAGTAGGATTAAGAAGAATCCCAACACATTTTATACATATTTCAGGAGCAAGAGGGTAGCTTTGGAAAGGATGGGTCCACTCAAGGATGGAAGAGGGAATTCGTGCATGGAGCCAGTGTTAAGTTGGTAGATCCTCAATGACTACTTTGCACCAGTATTCACCATGGAAAAGGAAATAGATAATGGTAAGATTAAAGGAGGGATCTGTTGATATTCTAGGGCATGTTAATATCAAGGATGTGGTGTTGAGTGTTCTAAAAGGCATTAAGGTAGGTAAGTCCCCAGGCCTGATGAAATTTATCCTAAGTTACAGAGGGAGGCAAGGCAGAGATTGCTGGTACCTTGACACAGATCTTTGTATCCATTTTAATCAAAGGCGAGGTTCCAGAAGTCTGCAACACATTGAATGTTGTTCCTTTGTTCAAAATGGTAATAGGGATAATCTAGGAAATTATAGGCCAGTGAGCCTTACATCATTGGTAGGGAAATTAGTGGAGAAGATGCTAAGGGACAAGATTTACTCACATTTGGAAAATAATGGATTTATTAGAAATAATCAGCATTACTTTATCTCCTCCAGGTCTTGTCTCACAAATCTGATTTGAGTTTTTTGAGGAATTGACAAAGATGATCGATGAGGGTAGGGCAGTGGATGCTGTCTACACAGACTTCACTAAAGCATTTGACAAAGTCCCCCTCATAGGCTGATACAGAAGATTAAGCCACATAGGATCTATGGTGAGTTGGCAAGTTGGATACAAAATTGGCCTGGTCATAGAAGACACAGAGTAGCTGTGGAGGGGTGTTCTTTTGCCTGGAGGTCTTTGACTAGTTGTGTTTTGCAAGGATCAGTGATGGGACCCCTGTGTTTTTGGTAATTTAGATAAACAATTTAGATGAAAATGGAGGTGGTCTGATTAAGTTTGCAGATGACACAACAATTGGCGTTATGGATAGTGAGGAAGGTTGTCAAAGGATACAGAGCAGTTGGAAAGCTGGACGGAGAAATGGCAGGTGGCGTTTAACCCAGACAAGTGAGGATGATGCATCTTGGGAGGTCAAATGCAAGAGGAAAATGTACACTAATTGGCAGGACTCTTAGGAGCATTGATACAGACAGGGATCTTGGAGTGTAAGTCCATAACTTACACTGAAAGTGACAACACAAGAGGATAAGGTGATCAAGGCAGCACACAGCATGCTTGCCTTCATCAGTCAGGGCACTGAGTATAAAAACTGGCAAGTCACTTTCCTGCTGTATAAAACATTAATTAGGCCATATTTGGAGTATTGTATGTAGTGCTTGTCACTCAAATGACTCTACAGGGGCCTATATCCTATCCCCAAGTCACCCTGTATTTACACATGAACAGTCCTTGATTACAGTGCTGCCTCATACAAAGTCAGGCAGCAGATTATCAGAATCCCAGATACACAATCTTTTTATATGTCAGCCAGGGCTCCCTGATTGGGACTGTTAATCTGAGCTCTTGTTCTAGGAGGCCCAGCTGGCTGACCTCGTTACAATCACTACAGCTGCCACACTACAGGAAGGATGAGGCGGCTTTGGAGAGGGTGCAGAAGAGGTTTACCAGAACGTTGCCTGGATTGAAGTGTATTATCTTTAAGGAGAGATTGGACAAACTTGGATTGTTTCTCGAGAGTACTGGAGGCTGGTGGGCGACCATCAATGATACAAAGTGCATTAAATTATGAGAGGCATGGATTGGGTAGATAGTCGGAGTCTTTTTGCCAGGGTGGAAATTATAAATACGACAAGGCATATGTTTAAAATGATAGAGGAAAAGAAGATGTGCAAGGCATGATTTTTATGTACAGTGTGGTTAATGCATAGAGCATGTTGCCTGGGGAGGTGGTAGAAGTCAGTACGCTAGCAATGTTCAAGAGGCAGTTAGACAGACACATGAAAAGGCAGGGGAGGGAGGGATACGAACCACATGCAGGCAGGTTGAATTAGTTTGGAACAGACATGGTGTGCCGAAGGGCCTTTTCCCATGCTTATGTTCTTATTGGCTAACAAATCCTTTATTCACGTTAATGTTATCCCAATAGCATGTGCTCTATGATAACAAGGCGGGAAGTTGGATGAACACAGCAGGCCAAGCAGCATCATAGGAGCAGGAAAACTTGACGTTTCGGGCCGAGACCCTTCATCAGAGATGGGGGAGGGGA
>JAHRHZ010000081.1:457557-489870 GCA_024137785.1 Ginglymostoma cirratum | reverse complement strand
GGCCCGAAACGTCAAGTTTTCCTGCTCCTACGATGCTGCTTGGCCTGCTGTGTTCATCCAGCCCCACGCCTTGTTATCTCGGATTCTCCAGCATCTGCAGTACCTTTTATCTCAGCATGTGCTCTAAGCTTGTGTAGTACACTCTAGTGACCATCCTGTCAAATGCCTTTGGAAATCCAAGTACACTACATCTACAGGTTTCCTTTTATCCACTTCCTCAAAGCAGCTCTAACAAATTAGTTAAACGTGATTTGCCTTTCACAAAAGCATGTTTACTCTGCCAAATGACATTCAGATCCTGCCACAAGCCACTTAATAACAGATCCCAGCAATTTCTCTATGACCCTAGAACTCTGTGGGAAACAAGGCAAGAAATTGCTGGGCCCCTTGCTGAGATATCTGTATTATCAATAGTCACAGGTGAGGTGCCGGAAGGCTGGAGGTTGGCTAACATTGTGCTATTTAAGGAAGGTGGTAAGGAAATGCCAGGGAACTACAGACCGGTCAGCCTGACATCTGTGGTGGGCAAGTTGTTGGAGGGAATCCAGACAGACAGGATTTACACATATTTGGAAAGGCAAGGATTATTAGGGATAGTCAACTTGGCTTGGTGCGTGGGAAATCATGTCTCACTAACTTGATGCTCGGTGCTTTATGTTATTTACCTAAATGATTTGGATGTGAACATAGGAGGTATGGTTAATAAGTTTGCAGAAGACACTAAAATTAGAGGTTTAGTGGACAGTGAAATAGGTTACCTTAGAGTACAATGAGGTCTTGACAAGATGAGCCAATGGGCCGAGAAGTGGCAGATGGAGTTTAATTTAGATGTGAGGTGCTGCATTTTGGAAAGGCAAATCAGGGCAGGACTTATACACTTAATAGAAAGGTCTAGGGCAGTTTTGGTAAACAAAGACTCTGGAGTGCACATTCATAGTTCCTTGAAAGTGGAGTTGCAGGTAAATAGGATAGCATAGAAGGTGATGGTATACTTGCCTTTATTGGTCATTACAGTGAGAATAGGAGTTGGGAGGTCATGTTGCGCTGTACAGGACATTGGTTAGGCCGCTTTTGGAATGCTCATGTAATCCTGGTCTCCCTCCTATAGGGAGGATATTGTGAAACTTGAAAGGGTTCAGAAAAGATTTATGAGCACATTCCCAGAGTTGGAGGGATTCAGCTACAGGGAGAGGCTGAGGCTATTTTCCTCGGGAACATTGGAGGCTGAGGGGTTACATTATAGAAGTTCATAAGATCATGAGGGGCATGGATAGGGTAAATAGGCAATGTCTTTTCCCCGGGGTGCGCGAGTGTGAAACTAGAGGGCATAGGTTTAAGGTCAGAAGGGGCAACTTTTTCAGAGGTCAGAGGGTGGTGCGTGTATGGAATGGGCTGCCAGAGGAAGTGGTGAAGGCTGGTACAATTACAACATTTAAACAACATCTGGATGGGAATACGAATAGGAAGGGTTTAGAGGGATATCGGCCAAATGTGGCAAACGGGACTAGATTTATATAGGATATCTGGTCAGCATGGTTGGGTTGAACCAAAGGGTCTATTTCCATGCTGTATATCTCTATGATTCTATGTCTGAAATTAAGCTAGTCAGCCTATAGTTTGCTGCTTTCTGACTCCCTCATTTCTTCAATAAAGGTATTAATTAACCATTTTCTATTCTGATGGGACTCTTCTTGAATGGGAGACAGTTCAATTTGGTATATGAAATAAATGTACAGTAAATGTACAATAACTAGTTTGACCAGAAATATATACCTTACCTGCACCCAGCATGACAGACGGATTACAGTTATTGGTACAGCTTATCACCGCTGCAATGACAACAGAACCATGGGCCAGTTTATAATCCTTCCCTTCAAACTCAATTTCAACCACCTCCTTCTGTTTTTCTGGAGATATCTGAAACCCTTTAAAGCCAACCTGCATAAAATATACATTAGCAAACATTTATACATAAACTGAAATAGTAGTGAATTATATGCTCTTAAAACATATTGTCCATATCTGATACAAGTAGTTCAAGATCTATTACACCATACAACTATACACCTACAAGGTACTAAATCTCTGGCCCTTGTTCCAGTTATGGCTTGGAGCCCCTTACTGGACGTCAAGAGTTTTCCAGTGGGTATTATCATAGAGACAGAATCATTTAGGAGACCATGCAGAGGAAAGCTACGGGTTAAATTCCTCACTCTGTCCCTGTTAATCTACAAGTTTATCATTCAGTGTTTATTTCCTATCATGTGTGAGTCTCAAATACAAATGGCAATTATTTAATCACATCCCTAAGTTACGTGTGCATGCACATGCAAGTCTGTTTTGGTGTTTTTGGGGTGGCGGGTGGGGATTGAGTGGTAATGGGAATTGGTGGGAAAACAGAGGAAAATTTTCATGGCTAAACACGTAACCTGTCCTACAAAATGGCTATATAATAGAGACATCATCACACCAGAGATGCTGTAATTTAGTATTCCACCTGCCACTCAAGTAGAGAGTGGCTAATTCTGCAGAGATGGATACCTGAAGCTGAAGTCAGTAAGACTAAGTCAGTAAGACTAAGTCAGTAAGACTAAGTCAGTTAACTAGGAGTGTGTTCGGGAATAGCATTGCCTGACAAATACCGCATTTTTAATTCAGCCTGGATGCAAATGACCGGAATCTGAGGATCTCCTAGTAAAGATTGAAGGTGTGTACAAACTAAATTATCTAGCAATGTAATTCTTCAACCCACTCGGAGCCCTGTCGGCAGCCTCCTATGCTGCTTCAATGAAGTTTAATTCAAAGTTCAAAGAATAATCTTTCAATGAGGTATTTCCCAATGGCTATTCTCAACAATGAGCAAAACAAATTCCCAGCATAGCCACTGTTCCAATTTTATTGGTCACTGAGGGCTGGTTCTGGTGGATGTTCATTTAGCTCAAACATTAACTCTGCTCGTATCTTCATGAATGCTGCCTTATCTGCAGGGTCCTTTTTCAGCACTTTCCGATTTTATTTTCTACATCCAGCATCTGCAGTATTTTCTTTAAAGGTATAGCTCAGATTTCAACCTGAATTTTCCAGCACTTATTAGAGCAATTTGTACCCAGGGTTCTGAACTATTACAATATCAATGTCCTATTTAAAACTCTGTACTCAATTCCTTTCTATTTGTTTAAATGGAGCTGTGAATCCAGCTATCCACTGCATAATTTCTACTCTTGAAAAAGATCTCAGAATTGTTACAGGGGAGGAGGCTTTTACACCCATCATGTCAGCTCTCTGAATGAGCTTCACACTTAGTGTCATTCCCTCACCTTCCCCTAGTAACTCATCACATTGTTCCTTTTCAAATAAGAATTGAATTTCCTCTTGAACACTGAGCTTGAACCTGCCTCCTCCACATTTGGGGCATAACCCTTCATGTCCTAATCTCTTGCTGAGTTAATAAGTTTTTCCTCAAATCACTTTGCTTCTTTTACCAATTATATTGAATTTGTGCCCTCTTATTCTCAATCAAGAATAGGAACATTTCTCCATATTTATTCTGTTCAGACCCCTCAGCATTTTGTAAACTTCAGCCAGGTCTCCTCTCAGCCTTCTCTCTTAAATGGAATACAGTCCCAAATGCTCTAATCTTTCTTCAGAACTGAAATTCCTCACCCCTAGAGCCATTCTTTGTGATGCCTTCCTAATTTTCCTGAAGTGCGGCACCAGATACAATTTTCCAGCTGAGGTCAAATTAGTGCCCTATAGGATTTCCACAAATTTATGGCAGTTAACAAAAAGTTAAAATTCCGAACAAAAAAAAAATCAGTATTCAAAGGACTAAGTCAAATTTTCAATGTTCTTGTTAAATTAGCTTACTTTAGCAGGTCCCATGTTTGGAACACCCAGTTCCAAAAGTGCAACTTATGCACGTCACTGGCAGAACTAATCTGTATTCTTCCCCACTCTGTGAAAGGGCCTAAAACAGATCAGTGATATTCTGGGTCTCAGGTCGAGTGACTCAGTGAATAAATAGTCATTTGTGCTGAACAAGTTTAAAATGAGAGTTTAGTTTTAACATACAGCTTCGCTATAATATGGAATGTAAACCTCCCTTTTCACTGCATGTTTCAAATTTTATATTGGTTCGGAGAAGATTTGCTGCATTATAAACATTTTCGTGTCCCCTTTACTTTGACAAAATAATAAAATAAATTATTTTGTGACCTTTCACAAGATTCATGTCCAGATTAAAACACACAGCAGCTTTGCTGATCTTCAAAAACTCCAAATGCACACACCTTTTCATTCAGGCTGTTCTGAAAATCTTTCTTCATGTCATTTACCATGACTCTGTCCTGTGGCCGTTTTGGACCGCTCACGCATGGGACAATACCCGACAGATTCAGTTCTATAACCTGCAAAATTGATACAGAAGATGTCAGTGTACACTGGCCAATCTTAAAACAACAAACGTTTGTCCAATTGCTTCATACTTCCAAAATCTCAAACAAAAGATCTGAACACAGTAAACTCTTTGACAATTGCCTGTTGTTGGTGCTTTATGCCTGAGGATGTGTTCCCAACCCTGTACACCCATGACTCTGTATCCAAATTCTGAATGAGTGCCATCTACAAATTTGCTGACCACACTACAATGGATAGCAAACGATGAGTCAGAACATAAGGAGGAGAGAGGGGGCTTGGTGACATGGTGCAATGTTAAAAACCTCTCTCTCAACGTCAGCAAAGCTAAAGAACTCATCACTGACTTCAGAAAAAAAGGAGAACACACCCCCACCTACATCAATGGAACTGAGGTTGAGAGGATGGACAGTGTCAAGTTCCTCAGAGTGACGATAACCGAAAACCTGTTCTGGAATGCCCACGTAGGTGTGACAGTCAAGGCGGCACAACAATGCCTCTTCTTCCTGGGGCGGTCCAGGAAATTTGGCATGTCCTTAAGGACCCTCACCGACTTTTACAGATGCGCCATTGAAAGCATACAGTCCGGGTGCGCAACGGCCTGGTACAGCAACTGCTCTGTCAAGGACCGTAAGAAACTACAGAATGTTGTGCGCACAGCCCAGGCCATCACGGAAGCCAACCTCCCATCCGTGGACTCCATTTCCACCATCAATGTCAAAGACCTATCCCACCCCAGTAATGCTCTCCTACAATCTCTTCCATCAGGCAAAAGATGCAGAAGCTTGAACACGCACCAGCAGATTCAAGAACAGCTTCTTCCCTGCCATTATTAGACTCACCAATGGACTCTCTAACTTTAACTAATGTTGATCTTGTTAACATTGTTCTTGCCTCGTGCACGCCCTGTACAGTGTGACCCGTATGCCTCACTCTGTCCAAGTTTTTTTTCACCCTATGGGCTGTATGTCCTTCCTATGATCTGCCTGTATTGTTCACAAAGCTTTTCATTGTACTTGGTACACCTGGCAACAAATAAAATCAAACCAAATCCATTGAGTTCGATAAGAATTCTGAGTGTTTCAGCAACATTTATTCCTAAATTTTCCCCCTAAAAAATGCTCATATCACCAACCAATTTATTTCTCTGGTTTTGTAACTTTTTTGTACATCACTAGCTTTTCTAGCAAAATTTTAGAATGCTTACACATGATGTTACATGTGCTTTAATTGGATTATGTTATAACTTGAGATAAGTGCTGTAACAAAGCAAAGGAACTGCATTCATATAGTGCCTTTCAGTCATCAGTATGCCCCAAAACACTTCAATGTCACTGGGTCAAAATCCTGGAACACCCTCCCTATGGCACTATGGTTGTGCGTATACTTCTGCAAAACTGCGACAGCTCTGGGCAGTAGCTCCCCACCACCTTTTCCAGGGCAATGAGGGATGAGGAATAAATGCTGGTTCAGACAGCAAAGCCCACATCCTATGAATGAACAAAAAACTAATGAAGCACTTTCAATGTGTAGCTGAGATTCCGTAGGCCTTTTTAAATCAGAACTCCCAACTCTTCCTGCCACCCTCTAAGAGATCTGAACGCGCATCTTCAAATAAGAGTTATACAGCACAGAAACAGACCTTTCAATCCAACTTGTATGCGCTGACCAGATATCCTAAACTGATCTAGTCCCATTTGCCAGCATTTGGCTCATTTCCGTCTGAATCCTTCCTATTCACGTTGCCATCCAAATGCCTTTCAAAATGTTGTAATTGTACCCACCTGCACCACCTACTCTGGCAGCTCATTTCATACATGTACCACCCTCTGCGTGACAAAGTTACCCCTCAGGTCCCTTTTAAATCTTTCCCCTCTCACCTTAGTCCTATGTTCTCTAGTTTAGATTCCCCTACCCTGGGGAAAAGACCATGGCTGTTCACCATATCCACCCCCATCATGATTTTATAAACCTCTATACAGGTTAGCCTCTGATGCTCAAGGGAAAAAAGCCCCAGGCCTGTTCAGTCTCTACAAATAACTCAAGCCTTCCAATCCTGGAACCATCATTGTAAATCTTTTCTAAACCCCTTCAAGTTGTACAACATCGTTCCTATAGCAGGGAGACCAGAATTGTACACAGTATTCAAAAGCAGCCTCAACGATGTCATGTTCAGCCACAACGTGACATCCCAACTTCTATACTCAATGCACCGATCAAGCATGTTGTTCCAGTCCCACTGATACCTTTAAAACTAAATCATTTAATTTATATTCTCTTTGCTTGGTTTTCCTACCAAAATTAATCACCTGGGAATATTCCGGGTCTTCTGACGGATTCTGATAGTTTCTGAACAGCTTCACAGCTTTTAAATAGGTTTCCACGGTATCAAGCTTTGTTTCACTACAACCTGTTGTTTAAGAAGAAAAGTTAAGTTCAAAGAAAAAGCCCGTGACATTTGAGAGATTCTATAAATTTTCCAGTCTGTCTCACCTGTCTGCTTCAAGTGCCTTAATGTAATCTCGTCAACTGGGAAAAAGCTCACAGTAGCACCATATTCAGGACACATGTTTGCTATTGTTGTTCTGTCTGCTACAGACAGTTGGGACATCCCTGGACCAAAGAACTCGACAAACTTTCCCGAAACTCCTACTTGTCGGAGATGCTAGGGGGTAGTTGGGAAGAAAATTAACAAAAATGAATCATTACCTCTCTTTGCTTAGTTAACATTACAACTTGAAGTGCAGAAGAAAAATTCCAGAACATTGTCCTACCTTTGTTATACTTAAAACAACATCGATTGAAGTAGCCAAAGGGTCTGTGGTCCCCACTAGTTTACATCCGACTACCTCAGGTAACGTCAGCGTGACTGGTTGGCCCAGCATGACTGCCTCACTCTCTATCCCACCAACTCCTGGAAAGAAAACAAATACCACTCTATTCGCTTATGTGACATAAGAACAAGAAACACCTTTATAAGCAATCAAGCAAGCATTTTGCAAAACGTCTTCAGAAATACTCCAGTGTGGGTGCAAATTCAGCACATATTAACACCTTCGCCCAGATCCAATTGGCATGCCACATAAAGCGTAGGTGTGAGGTTATTTTCTACCCAATAATTAGCCATCACATTACATGCTACTATATACAACGTACAAACCCTTTTAACTGATCATGCAATTGTGGAGCTGAGCAAATAGCAATATCAAATCTGGCATTTTTCAGATGCTTAAGGTGCTAATGTCAGTATAGAAAATCGTGATATCCAATACTCTGAATGAAGTACCTTTGAACAAATAGAAGATTGTTACAATTTTTAGGAAAAATTAATTTATTGGTCACGAACACTGAATCTGGTCATAAACTAGTGTAAAACAGGTGACAATGCTTTAACGCATCAAAAGAAAATATAATTATGACTGCAATTCAGATATTCCGTAACTAAAACATCCCTGACACATTTAAGAAGAATGTGAAAGCTAACCAATTATCTTTGCATATTGTCTCTGAGCCAACAATTTGGAATTCATGTTAACACTATTACAGAGCCATAATAACGAGGAGCAGGAGTAGGCCATCTAGCCCCTCAAGCCTGCCCTGCCATTTAATAAGATCATGGCTGATCTTTTTGAGACTCAGCTCCACTTACCCGCCCACACACCATAACCCTTAATTCCTTTACTGTTCAAAAATTTATCTAGCCTCGCCTTAAAAACATTCAGCGAGATAGCTTCAACCACCTCACTGGGCAGGGAATTCCACAGATTCACAACCCTTTGGGTGAAGAAGTTCCACCTGACCTCAATCCTACATCTGCTTCCCTTTAATTTGAGGCGATGCCCTCTAGTCCTAGTTTCACCTGCTAGCGGAAACAGCCTCCCTGCCTCCGCCTGATCTATCCCCTTCATATTCTTATATATTTCTATAATATCTCCCTTCATTCTTCTGAATTCCAATCAGTATAATCCCAGCCTGCTCAGTCTCTCCTCATAATCCAACCCTCTCAACTCTGGAATCAACCGAGTAAATCTCCTCTGCACCCCCTCCAGTGCTAGTATATCCCTTCTCGAGTAAGGAGACCAAAACTGCACACAGTACTCCAGGTGTGGCCTCACCAGGACCCTATACAGCTGCAGCATAGCCTCCCTGTTTTTAAACTCCATCCCTCGAGCAACGGCAGACAAAATTCCATTTGCCTTTTTAAATCACCTGCTGCACCTGCAATCCCACCTTCAGCGATTCATGCACAAGGACACCCAAATCCCTTTGCACAGCAGCGTACTGCAATTTTTCACTATTTAAAACATAGAAAAATTTTGCTGTTATTCCTACCAAAATGGATGACCTCACACTTATCAGCATTGTACTCCATATGCCAGACCTTTGCCCACTCACTTGAACTATCTATATCCCTCTGCAGACTTTCAGTGTCTTCTGCACACTTTGCTCTACCACTCACCTTAGTGTCATCTGCAAATTTTGACATACCACTCTTAGTCCCCAACTCCAAGTCATCTATGTAAATTATAAACAATTTAACAATGTAAACAATCCCAACACGGATCCCTGAGGCGCACCACTAGCCACTGACCGCCAACCAGAAAAACACCTATTTACCCCTACTCTTTGCTTTCTACTGGTCAACCAATCCTCTATCCATGCCAATACATTACCTGTAATACTGTGCAACTTATCTTATGTAGCAGCCTTTGGTGTGGCACCTTGTCAAATGCCTTCTGGAAATCCAGATACACCACATCCACAGGTTCCCCATTGTCCACCAAACAAGTAACGTCCTCAAAGATTTCCACCAAAATAGTTTAACATGACCTACCCTTCATTGGGTGTTCCCAATGGGACAATTTATATCCAGATGTCTTGCTACTTCTTCCTTAATGATAGATTCAAGCATTTTCCCCACTACTGAAGTTAAGCTAACTGGCCTAGAATTTAAACAGCGATTTTAAACAGTGGCGTCACATTGGCTGTTTTCCAATCTGCGGGAACCACCCCAGAGTCCAGTGAATTTTGGTAAATAATTACTAGTGCATTCGCTATTTCCCCCATCACCTCTTTTAGTACCCTGGGATGCATTTCATCAGGGCCAGGAGACTTGTCCACCTTTAGCCCCCATTAGCTTGCCCAGCACTGCCTCCTTAGTGACAATGATAGTTTCTAGGTCCTCACTTGCTATAACCTTCTTGCTATTAGTTTTCAGCTAATCATTTGTGTCTTCCACTGTGAAGACCGACACGAAATAACTGTTCAATGTCTCAGCTATTTCCTCATTCCCAGTTATTAAATTGGCCTTCTCATCGTCTAAAGGACCAATGTTTACTGTCGCCACTCTTTTACAATTTACATATTTATACAAACTTTTGCTGCCTGTTTTTATATTCTGAGCTAGTTTACTCTCATAATCTATCTTCCTTTTCTTTATAACTTTTTTTGTGGCTTTCTGTTGGCCTTTAAAGATTTCCCAGTCTACTAGTTTCTTTGCTTTTTTCTATGTGTTTTTTTTCAATCTGATACTTTCCTTTATTTCCTTAGACATCCATGGCTGACTCTTTTCCTACAGTTCTTCCTTATCACTAGAATATACTCCTGCTGAGCACTGTGAAAACTTGTTCTGAAAGTCCTCCACTGTTCCTCAATTGACCCACCATACAGTTTTTGCTCCCATTCTACCTTAGCTAACTCCTCCCTCATCACATCACAGTCTCCTTTGTTTAAGCACAGGACATAGGTACTGAATTTAACATTTTTACGCTCCATCTGTAGTTTAAATTCGACCATACTGTGATCGTTCCTTCCAAGAGGATCCCCAACTGAGATTGCACGGGTCTGGCGAAGTCTTCACATCATCTTCACATAGCAATTAGGGATGGGCAGCTAATACAGACAATCTGAATAACCCATAAACAGGAGACAGAAAAGTTCACAGCAGGCCAGAAAAGTTCACAGCAGGCCACGCAGGATCATAGCAGCAGGAAGGCTGACGTTTCGGGCCTGGACCCTTCTTCAGAAATGGGGGAGGGGAAGGGGGTACTGAAATAAATAGGGAGGGGGGGGGGAAGCAGATAGAAGATGGATAGAGGAGAGGATAGGTGGAGAAAAGACAGACAAGTCAAAGAGACGGGAATGAGGTCAGTAAAGGTGGGTGTAGGTGGGGAGGTAGGGAGAAGATAGGTCAGTCCAGGGAGGACGGACAGGTCAAGGGGGCAGGATGAGGTTAGTAGGTAGGAAATGGGGGTGCAGCTTGAGGTGGGAGGAGGGGATAGGGGAGAGGAAGAACAGGTTAGGGAGGCGGGGACAAGCTGGGCTGGTTTTGGGATGCGGTAGGGGGAGGGGAGATTTTGAAGCTTGTGAAATCCACATTGATACCATTGGGCTTCAGGGTTCCCAAGCGGAAAATGAGTTGCTGTTCCTGCAACCTTCGGGTGGCATCGTTGGGGCACTGCAGGAGCCCCAGGATGGACATGTCGTCTGTGGAATGGGAGGGGGAGTTGAAATGGTTCGCAACTGGGAGGTGCAGTTGTTTAGCGCGAACCGAGGGTAGGTGTTCTGCAAAACGGTCCCCAAGCCTCCGCTTGGTTTCCCTGATGTAGAAGAGGCCACTACGGGAACAGCGGATGCAGTATACCACATTGGCAGATGTGCAGGTGAACATCTGCCTGATGTGGAAAGTCTTCTTGGGGCCTGGGATGGGGGTGAGGGAGGTGGTGTTGGGGCAGGTGTAGCACTTCCTGCGGTTGCAGGGAAAAGTGCCGGGTGTGGTGGGACTGGAGGGGAGTGTGGAGCGGACAAGGGAGTCACGGAGAGAGTGGTCCCTCCGGAAAGCAGACAAGGGCGGGGAGGGAAAATTTTCTTTGGTGGTGGGGTCGGATTGCAGATGGCGGAAATGTCGGAGGATGATGTGTTGGATCCGGAGGTTGGTGGCGTGGTACGTGAGGACGAGGGGGATTCTTTTTTGGTTGTTATTGCGGGGACGGGGTGTGAAGGATGAGTTGCGGGAAATGCGGGAGACACTGTCGAGGGCGTTCTCGACCACTGCGGGTGGGGAAGTTGCAGTCCTTGAAGGAGGACATCTGAGATGTACAGGAGTGGAATGTCTCATCCTGGGAGCAGATGCAGCGGAGGCGAAGGAATTGGGAATAGGGGATGGCATTTTTGCAAGAATGTGGGTGGGAGGAGGTGTATTCTAGGTAGCTGTGGGAGTCGGTAGGCTTGAAATGGATATCAGTTTCGAGGTGGTTGCCCGAGATGGAGACACAGAGGTCCAGGAAGGTGAGAGAGGTGTTAGAGATGGTCCAGGTGAACTTCAGGTTGGGGTGGAAGGTGTTGGTGAAGTGGATGAACTGTTCGAGCTCCTCGTGGGAGCATGAGGCGGCGCCAATACAGTCATTAATGTAACGGAGGAAGAGGTGGGGTTTAGGGCCAGTGTAGGTACGGAAGAGGGATTGTTCCACGTAACCTACGAAGAGGCAGGCATACCTTGGGCCCATGCAGGTACCCATGGCCACCCCCTTCGTCTGTAGGAAGTGGGAGGAACTGAAAGAGAAGTTGTTGAGGGTGAGGACGAGTTTGGCTAAGCAGATGAGGGCGTCAGTGGAGAGGGACTGGTCGGGCCTGCATGACAGGAAGAAGCGGAGGGCCTTTAGGCCATCGGCATGGGGAATACAGGTGTATAGGGACTGGACGTCCATAGTAAAAATGAGGTGTTGGGGACCAGGGAATTGGAAGTTCTGGAGGAGGTGGAGGGCATGGGTGGTATCACGGATGTAGGTAGGGAGTTCCTGGACCAAGGGGGAGAAAATGGTGTCGAGGTAGGTGGAGATAAGTTCGGTGGGGCAGGAGCAGGCAGGGACAGTGGGTCAACCAGGGCAGTCAGGTTTGTGGATTTTGGGAAGGAGATAGAAGCGGGCGGTGCGGGGTTGGGGAACGATGAGGTTGGAGGCTGTGGGTGGGAGGTCACCTGAGGTGATGAGGTTGTGGATGGTTTGGGAGATGATGGTTTGGTGCTCGGGGGTGGGGTCATGAGCACCAAGGCAGCACCCCCGAGCATCACCTGGTATTAGACTTAGAGCCTTCTCACCTTAGGAATTCAGGAGACTTTATACCTTCCACCTTGTGACAGAACAGCTAAGTGGAAGACTTCTGTTTACTGCCCTGTCCACTTTCTGGCACATGGCATTCAAGCAACTGTGACTCAGCTAGCAACTGGAGTGGACATGGGCATGCACCCAGCCTAAGCTGTAATAGCAGCCTGTCACATTCACATCATTTCACACAGCACCATTTAAAAATCACAGGTCTGAAGAGGAAATTTCATTTTAAGGAGGTACAAAATGTTCTACTCCATGAAGCCAGGTGAAGAATGCAACTGGAGTTTAATCTTTCACAACCTTTTACTTGGTGATACCCAATGTGCATGCTAAACCCATGCTGCTCAATCCTTTCTTACGTACATATAACTCCTAATACCCACATGAAACCCCAGTTCATGCTCACCACCTGAATACAATTAAACACAATCGAAATACAGTGAATAAACAAATAACAGCAAGAGCCTCTCTCTCCTTATTCTGCTTCTGTTCCTCAACTCTAAAGATTCTTAAAATGGCAAGGCTCTCAGTGCAAGTGAATTAACATAGGTAGCAGGTCATTGCAAATGAATGTACTCGGTTTGGCTCTTGTACAGTCAGCCTCGAAAACCTTTAAATCAAACTCTTCAGTGAGGGTTTGTCAAAAACATTCAGAAAATACAGATAACTCCTAATTAACTGGGTCACTGACATTTGATAAGGTTCCCCATGGTAGGCTATTGCAGAAAATTCGGAGGCATGGGATTGAGGGTGATTTAGCGGTTTGGATCAGAAATTGGCTAGCTGTAAGAAGACAGAGGGTGGTGGTTGATGGGAAATGTTCATCCTGGAGGTCAGTTACTAGTGGTGTACCGCAAGGATCTGTTTTGGGGCCACTGCTATTTGTCATTTTTATAAATGACCTGGATGAAGGCGTAGAAGGATGGGTTAGTAAATTTGCGGATGACACGAAAGTCGGTGGAGTTGTGGACAGTGCGGAAGGATGTTGCAGGTTACAGAGGGATATAGATAAGCTGCAGAGCTGGGCTGAGAGGTGGCAAATGGAGTTTAATGTGGCAAATGGAGTTTAATGTGGAAAAGTGTGAGGTGGTTCACTTTGGAAGGAGTAACAGGAATACAAAGTACTGGGCTAATGGTAAGATTCTTGGTAGTGTGGACGAGCAGAGAGATCTTGGTGTCCATGTGCACAGATCCCTGGAAGTTGCCACCCAGGTTGATAGGGTTGTTCAGAAGGCGTACGGTGTGTTAGGTTTTGTTGGTAGAGGGAGAGAGTTTTGGAGCCGTGAGGTCATGTTGCAGCTGTACAAAACTCTGGTGCGACCGCACTTGGAGCATTGCGTGCAGTTCTGGTCGCCGCATTATAGGAAGGATGTGGAAGCACTGGAAAGGGTGCAGAGGAGATTTACCAGGATGTTGCCTGGTATGGAGGGAAGGTCTTATGAGGAAAGACTGAGGGACTTGAGGCTATTTTCATTAAAGAGAAGAAGGTTAAGAGGTGACTTAATAGAGACATACAAGATGATCAGAGGATTGGATAGGGTGGACTGTGAGAGCCTTTTTCCTCGGATGGTGACGGCTAGCACGAGGGGACACAGCTTTAAATTGAGGGGTGATAGATATAGGACAGACGTCAGAGGTAGATTCTTTACTCAGAGTAGTAGGGGCATGGAATGCCTTGCCTGCAGCAGTTGTAGACTCGCCAACTTTAAGGGCATTTAAATGGTCGTTGGATAAACATATGGATGATAATGGAATAGTGTAGGTTAGATGGGCTTCAGATTGTTGCGCCGACCTGTGAAACCATCGAGGACCGAAGGGCCTGTACTGCGCTGTAATGTTCTATGTTCTTTTCACGCTTTAAAAGAAATGACCAATTTTAAATAAATGAATTTAAGAGACTACAAATAACTAAACAGTCAGATGTCAATTATTTGTGCACCTGTTTTAAGTGAAGGTGTTTGCTTCTAGTTGCCCAATTTAAGTGGTTTTAGGTAATAAGCGAGAGATTAAATGCACACTTACCCCATCCTAGAATTCCAAGACCATTCACCATAGTCGTATGAGAATCGGTGCCTACCACACTATCGGGGAAGAAAACGTCTCTTAGATCAAACACTACGCGGGACAGGTATTCTAGGTTTACTTGATGCACTATTCCACTTCCTGGTGGCACCACAGTCACATTCTGAAATACTTTGGAAGCCCACTGCATCAAAAGGATGGAGAGCAGGAGAAAAAGTTATTAAAAAATTTTAAAATCAGACGACGCAAACATCACATTCCAACTCTGAAACACTTCTGTTGGTAACATTTTAAAATTCCTGCTTTGATCTGGCTCAAATCAGAATGGGGTTCTACCTTTACAGATTTTTCTTCCCTAGAGACGGTCCTCAAAAAGCACATTTCTTGCAAACTGCTGTCCCTGCCTGCCTTTGTTATGGAATGTGTTGAGTGTAAATGCAGCCCTCCGTAAACATGTTACAGACACTAATGCCCTTCAAAACAGCAACAGAGAATTCAAGAAACAATTAACAGATATGGCAGAACCTGTAGATAAAACACAGAGACTGACATTTCACTTGGATCACTGCGCTTTGATCTAAATACCAAGAAGCACTGCCCCCTGGTGATCCCTCATAGTGACGATGCTTGCACAGAGTCCCAAAGGAGCAAGAGAGACAGACAGAAAGAAAGAGAATGAGAAAGAGAGAGGCTATAAGAGACAGAAGTGAAAAGTAAAAGGCTAAGGGGGTAGAAAAAGAGCAGAATTAAAAAGAACATCCAAAATGTGCAGTCGACATGGGCAGTCAGTCGTTGGCCAGCTCATGCTCAATGAGCAGTTGACGTGCCTTCTTGAGCTTTCAGCAAAGGTCACACCATCACAGACAGTCTAATGCATTCTCTTACCAGCTACTGGGGTCAAAGCCAATTTTCTTCAAGTCAGTTTTCAGGGTGCCTCTGAAACACTTCAATCAGTACAATTTTTACCCCCAGGCTGCAACCAAGATTCTGATGTACTGTCCAGTCCAGTACAGTTGCCACGTGACAACAGTCTACGCTTTAGGTGCCTGCTTCCGGGAGGATACTTGTGTTCATCCCACAGTTTAATCTGGTGTTCTGGAAGCATTATGGCATGTTACCCAAAGTCAATAGTACTACTGTAGAAACAGCCAGGTTCATACCTTGCATGGTCTCAGGGTAGTCCAAAGCACTTTACTATAAGACATAGTAGCAGAAATTAGGCCATTTGGCCTACCAAGTCTGCTCTGCCATTCAATCTTGGCTGATAAATTCTTCAACCCCATTCATCCGCTTTCTCCCCATAACCCTTGATCCTCTTGATAATCAAGAACTTTTCTATCTCAGTTTTAAATGTACTCAATGACCTGGCCTCCACAGCCTTCTGTGGCAGTGAATTCCATAGATTTCACTCTCTGGCTGAAGTAGTTTCTCCTCATCTCTAAAAGGTGTTCCCTTTACTCTAAGGCTGTGCCCTCGGGTCCTAGTCTCTCCTACCAATGGAAGGATCTTCCCAATATCCACTCTGTTCAGGCCATTCTATTCTGAAAGTTTCAATTAGATCCCCCCCTCATCCTTCTAAACTCCAATGAGTATAGTCCCAGAGTCCTCAAACGTTCCTCATATGTTAAGCTTTCCATTCCTGGGACCATACTCGTGAACCTCCTCTGAGGTAGTAGGGCCAGTACATCCCTCCTGAATTATGGGACCCAAAACTGCACACAATACTCCAAATGTGGCTTGACTAGAACCTTATAAAGCCTCAGTAGTACATCCCTGCTTTTATATTCAAGTCCTCTCAAAAAACATTGCATTTGCCTTCCTGACTACTGACCCAACCTGCAAGTTTACCTTGAGAGAATCCTGAACCAGAACTCCCAAGTCTCTTTGCACTTCAGGCTTCTGAATTTTCTCCCCATTTAGAAAATAGTCCATGCTTCTTTTCTTCTTGCCAAAGTGCATGACCTCACACTTTCCCACATTGTACTCTATCTGCCACTTCTTTGCCCACTCTCTCAACCTGTCCAGATCCTTCTGCAGTTTCCCCACCTCCTCAATACTACCTGTCCCTCCACCAATCATTGTATCATCTGAAAACTTAGCCAGAATGCCCACAGTTCCCTCATCTAGATCATTAGTGTACAAAGTGAAAAGTTGTAGTCCCAACACTGACCCTTGGGTAACAACACTTGTCACTGGCTGCCATCCTGAGAAAGACCCTTTTATCCCCACTCTCTGCTTTCTGCCAGACATCTTCTATCCATGCTAGCACCTTGCCTCTAACACCGCGGGCCCTTATCTTACTCAGCAGCCTCCTGTGCGGCACCTTGTCAAAGGTGCTGCTGCTGCTACTACTACTACTACTGAAACAAGTGTAAGCATTGTTGCAATGTAGGAAACACAGCAGCCAATATTCACACTGAAAGCTCTTATAAACATGCAAGTGATAATGACCAGATCATTGATTTTATGGATGTTAGGAATAAAGATTAGGATCAAGGAATAAATATCAGTCAAGGCACTGGAAATAATACTGCACTTCTTTCAGTGCAATGGTAGATCATCAGAAGACGCCTGATTTAACACTTCATCTGAAGGATGACACTCAGTATGGCACTGAAGTGTCAGACTAAATCTGTATTAGTCTCTAATGTACAATAACCTTCCAAATCTAAACTAAGCCATGGCTAATGGAATTAAATTGGATAAATGCACCATGAAGTGCTATAAAAAAATTTAAAGGCTTACTTTATAACAAGGTTGGAAATTTTGTTTTATTCCTTAACGGGATAAGGGCATTGCTGGCTGGGCAGCATTCCAGACCAAGTAAGGAAGGCAATTTCCTTCCCTAAAAGAACATTAGTGAACCAGATGGGTTTTTCCAACAATCGACAATGGATTCATGGTCATCATTAGGTTCTTAATTCCAGATATTTTACTGAATTCAAATTCCACCATCTACCACGGCAGGATTCGAACCCAAGTCCCCAGAATGTTACCTGGTTTTCTGAATTAGCAGTCCAGCAATAATACCACTAGGTCATCCCTTGCCCATACATTTCTGAACTAAATGGAAAAATATATAAAATGAATGAAAACATCTCAAATATCTGAAAGAATGCTACACTCTCTCAAATGAGCTAGTAAACAGAGTCTGTTCCAATAGATGCATTTAAAAGATTCCAGGTTGTTACCCAAAAGACAGCTGGCAGCTCACCCAAGTCCCGAGCAACACTGGCTTGTTGCTCTTTGTAGAATCTCTCTGTGCAGAAATCAATTCCTGTTTGCTTGCATAAGAGGAACTACATTTCAAAGTACCACAGGATATTTTTAGAACATAAAAATCACTATTTGAATGCAAGTTCACTCTCTCAGGATGAGCTAACTTTAAAAAAGGGTGAAAGATCTCAAACTTTTTTGCAACCATGAGATAACTACCAAACCTTTTTTGATCAGGGTTGCGCTCAGCCACTATTTTTGTTGGTATTCCATTTTTCTTTCTACACTCTACCCTAAAATAAGAGCAAAAGCTTGCATTCTACCTTGCACTGTGCTCTCACTCAATCTTGCCTCACCCAGGCACCGACTACACTAGTCCCAGGAAAATGTCAGTTTATATGCAGAATATTGCACAAAAACTGACGTTTTCCCAGCTACCTTCAGTTCGCAGGAAGGGTCACTGGATCGGAGCCTTAACTCTGATTTTGTCTTCACAGAGGCTGCCAGTTGCGCTGAGCTTTTCCAGCAACTTCTGTTTTTGTTCCTGATTTACAGCATCCACAGTTTTTTCTGTTTTTACACTAGTCCTAGGCAGGAAGAGTATGTAATCAACACTAAAATCACAAACTGTACACCATCACCTCTTTCCCCTTACCCACTTTAGAAACAGGTTTGTTTTCTCCAAGTTATCATTTGAAACAGCTTTCAATTTGCATCAAATGATACATTAATTATGTCTGCATAAGTGAGCGCTTCCCATATGGAGCCCCCAGTTGAAATTCTGGGGTCACAAGCTCTTGAGATAGCAACAGAGCTTTGACGGTTATAACAATCGTAGCACCACCCTCTCAGTTCTCAGCTGAGGTGTAACCACAATTTCCTAGCATCAAATTGGGAGTCACAGTGAAAAAACACTTGGGAAGCACTGGCATAAGCAATTTTCAGTCAAAGAAAATTTTCAAGATCTGTGGCTCTCTGCTACATAGCCCAGAGAGAGTGACAACAGAGATTAACCTTGAGATCAAACACCTAGAAATATTTAGAACAGAGCAGAGTACACAGACATAACTCAGTTGTCATTTCTCAGACTTTAGTTTTAGATTTTCATTATAATTAAGAAAGTAGTGTTTTAGAATGAAAACTGCAAACTTGAGAACAAATAGTACCACAATGTCCATGGGGAGTGTGTACACATTCTGACAAACTTACCTACAGTTTCCATTCTAAGTATGGACAAATGACTTCATTATAGAAAGTAACCCTGAAATACCATATTTTAATAAATATATGCACCTTAAAAAATTGCAGCCGTTCCTTATTTCTGCTGAATTCCATTTCTTGGTTCTTTATTAAAGTTTCTGGTCTAGAGAAAATTTCAAAAAAGTCAATGAGTAACAGCAATGATCTTAAATTTGATTTTTAACCACAGACAAACCACAATGACATACTGCTATTTGCATTTAATGGAGTGCAACAAGCAAGAAACACTTCTGCCTCTGTCTTTGACATCACTTCACCTCAACCGTGACAAACAGAGCACACCAGGTGAGACTGTAATCTTGAAGATGTGACTAACTTCAGAAGATGGTGACTTTCCAGTTTTCCATTGCAAAATATTAAGCAGCAGTGAGCAGAAAGGCCAGTCTTACCCAGCTACAGGTTGCAGGTGAAAAGGACAAAGCAGAGGGGTGTTCTCTATCTCTGTGGTGCGTTGTTTTGAGGAAGGGGAGCTCGCTTCACTGTGGCATGAACTCAAACAGCTGATGGAACGTTGGCAAGGCGAGCTTTTCGATGGCAGCTTGCTGCTGGAAACTCTAGGCACTGCTCCAGAGCCATCTCCACCCCCTGGATTTGGAGCGTTTTGAATGGCACTAACAAAAAAAAGTAAAAGATATACAATTACCGGCCTTGCAGACTAAGTGGCTCATTTACAAAACAAAAATTATAAGACCTGAATTTGCAAAATGCTCTTTAACTAATCCATTTTACAATAACATCAGCAGGAGTGGATGATTTGGCTCCTTGAGACTGTGCTACCCTTCAAAAAGGTTACGGGTGATCCGACTGTGGCCCAAGCTCCACTTTCTTGCATGTCTCCCACAACCCCAACACCCTGTCAATGATAAAACTGCCTCACTCTCCTCCCTGGACAGTAGAAGAAAATTTCCTTTACATATTGGTTTAAATTTACAAATTAATTTACCAAACAGATAAGTACATATAACATTACTCCAGAAGTTTATAGGTTTCAGGTTTGTCTACAAGAAGATACAAAAGTATGAAAAACATACTGATGCTTCTATAGTTGAAAATAAGATATTGCAAATCTACAAGGAAAGAGCCGGGGCGTGGGGCCATTGGATACATCTTGCAAAGACCCCATACAGACATGACAGACAGAGTGGCCTATGGCCATTCTATACAATCTAATGGATTTACGAAGATTCTATTTTCTGACATTACCACATCAAATACATGTTAAATAAGTGCAACCAGTACAGACCCTATACATCCTAAATAATAGAAATATTATGCCAATGAATAAGAAAGTATTAAGAAAAGTCTAAAATTCGATGACTCTTTGGATTTCCTCAAAGATCTCATTTTGAAAACCTATTCTTCGGCAGAAGAGACTGGAAAGTCTTGCAACACTGATGAAGTGTTAGTGCACTCATTGCATCTGGGCCAACTAATTTGTCCCTTTCTCCCTACATGGCAACATATTTGAGCCAAGATAAGCTGCTTAGCTGCCCGTTACCAAGACTGACGTTTTTCAATTTCTATAACAGCAAACTCCACTCTTTGATCTGATAAAACTTTCCTTACTCTGTCACCTTTACACTTGCGTATTCCAGCAGATTCCTTGCCAGCCTTCCAAATTCTACCATCTGTCGATGCAAAATAATCCTATATTTTGTCTGTCATGTCCTAACTCGCAGCGAGTCCTGTTCACCTATGACCATTGTGCTCACGCACTATCACTGGCTCCTCATCAAGCAAAAACTCCATTTTCAAATTCTCATTTTGGTTTATAAACCCTTCCATGCCAAAGGCCCTTGCTGCCCTTGTAATCTCCTGTCCCAAAAACCCTCCAATATATCTACACGGCTCGAGTTTGATTATCCTGAATTTAAATGTTCACCATCAGTGGCGGAGCATTCAGCAAACAAATCCTAAGCTCTGGAAATCACTCCCTAAACCTCTTCATCTCTTGAAAATAAACATTAAAACTTGAAGAAATTTTGGTTATCTAGCCTCATGTCTCGTCAATTTTTGCCTGATAATGGTTCAGGGAAATGCAATGGAATATCTCGCTACGTTAAAGCATTATAGAGATTGCTAAATGCACATACAAATTGTGATTGCAAAAACTGATGCAGTTCAGCAATGTAAAATTCCAAGCAAATTTTAGTCATGTTTCATTTCCTTGCCTTTTACTAAAATCAATCTGTATTGAATGGTCAACAATCAGATCAGTTGGACAGACTGGATTAACTTTGCTAGAGTCTCCTCCATGTTTCTTTACTGCTTCCCTCATGGCTGCAAAATCCACCACTGCAGGAATCCCACTGAAATAAATGAAACAGACAGAGACATTAACTAACCTCCTGCGCTTGGAAGGAGGAAACATATGAGATTGCACTGCTTATTGATTCCACCACTAGGTGCTGTGAATGACTGCACAAGCCTACAAGCATAGGTTGGAAGTGATGTAGCAGCCAATGAAACGGCAGCTGCCTGGAACCATAGTAGCACTGCCCGTATAATCATGCTGCAGGTCCCCGGCAAGCTTCTGAGTGCTGCCCTCAGTAAAATCACACCGTCAACTGAACTGCATGTTGAACAGCAAAACAGGAACCTGCCTGCAGCCTAAGTCTGATACAGAGTAAACAGCGTTGCCTCCCTAGGTAAAGCAAAGTGACTTTAATCAGTTATTCTTTTGGAAGTGAAAGGAGCAACTACAACCTATGGAAGGAATTGGTGCAAATAGGCGAAATCCATTTAAAGCTGTGTCACTTCATATTGCTGCTATAGAAAGCAAGGCCAACTAAATGCCATAAAGGAAATGCACGCAGTAGACAGTAGGTCTGCTGCTGCAGAGATGTCAAAACACTTCCGGAGAGATCATAGATTACAAAGTGTGAGCTGGAGGAACACAGCAGGCCAGGCAGCATTAGAGGAACAGGAAAGCTGACGTTTCGGGTCAGGAGAACGGTCCCGACCCGAAACGTCAGATTTCCTGTTCCTCTGATGTTGCCAGGGCTTGCTGTGTTCCTCCAGCTCCACACTTTGTTATCTCTGACTCCAGCACCTGCAGCTCTTGCTATCTCCGGAGAGATCATTTTGCCTGACATCACCAGCACCATTTAGGCACATGCAGGTGGCAACCATCTTGGCCGTGACAACATGCTGAATTGAATTAAGTTTATTTTCACATGTACTCAAATTATGAGCACAGTGAGAAGTTTACAAATTGCCATTTACGGCGCCATCTTAGGTACAAAGATACCTAGGTATAGAATCTTGGTACAAAGCAGAAGAACAAAGAAAACAAAGTTAAAAGATTAAACATTACAATACTTCTTAGTAAAACATAGAAAAACAAGTAAACTCTTAACAGTTCAACACCATAGTCCATAAGCACCTAGCCAGGCTGGGCTTGCGCTCCACCACTCATGGTCATGTTTCTTTGTTTTTTTTTCCTATTGTACTGTTTAATCTTTTAACTTTGTTTTCTTTATTTTTCTGCTTTGTACCAAGATTCTGTACCCATGGTATCTTTGCACCCAAGTGGTGCCATAAGTGGTGACTTGTAAACTTTTCAATGTACTCATTTCAGTACATGTCAATAAACTTAATTTAGTTCAATATTTAATCACCAACCGATACCTGGAATAGGTTATCTCATCATTAGCACACAGATGTCTGTGGAAGCTTTCTATGCAGGAAGTGACTGCAGGTTTTCCATATTACAACACCCAAATCGGTCCTTCACAAGATGGGTGTAAAGAAAAGATTACAGCAGGAGTAGCTGGGAGGGGGAAGGGGAAGCAAAGCACAGCTGGAACAGAGATAAATGAAATTACAGCAGAGCTTTGAAGCTAAGAATCAAGATTAAAAGGTGTGTATTTTTTTTTAAAAAACATTGAATATGCTTCGGCAAAATAAGGGGCAAAGTGCAGGTAAATATGGCCCCTAATTTTCAATTATACAAAACGAAATGTTAATTTGAACTGTGGGTACCATTCAGTAATCTGTCTTGGTGAGTCATTTTTAACCTTTCACAGGATGTGTTAATACCACCATCGCATTTGTTGCCCATCCCTAATTACCCTTGAACCGAGTAGCTTGCCATGTCCATTTCAAAGGACAGGTAGAATCAACCTCACTGTTGTGGGTCTGGCATCACACATAAGCCAGATTTCCTTCCCTAAAGGATATTAGTACACGCGATGGGTCACTGTCGTTTAAGACTAAGCTTTCCATTCCAAATTTTAGGGGTGGAAATTAATTCCAGCAGCTCCCACGGTGGATTTGAACCAATGATCCCAGAGCATCAGCACAGGCTTCTGGATTACTGGTCCAGTCAGAATGGTTGCAAGGGAGACAAAAATCACAGCACACCCAAAATTTCTTCAGATAGCTACATAAGTACATGACAAAAATAGAAATTGCTGGAAAAGCTCAGCAGATCCAGCAAATCTGTGGAGAGAATTCGGAGGTAACATTTTGGGTCCAGTGATCCTTCCTCAGAACTGATGGTGGCTAGGAAAATATCGGTTTACATGCAGGTAATAGGTTGGGGTACGGCATAGGAAGTAATCGATCGGTAGAGATACAGCCCAAAGAGAGAGAACAGCAGCTAGATAGACAAAGGAGTGGATACTGATCTAACTAGGAGGGTGAAAAAAAGTGTTAATGGGGACTGCTAGTGGCTAACAATGGGTGGTGTGTAATAACAGACTGTGATACCAAGGCCAGGTCATGGGACAAAAACTGAAGTTGCTGGAAAAGATCAGCAGCATCTGTGAAGAAAAAAATCAGAATTAATGTTTCGGGTCCGGTGACCCTTCCTCGGGGGTTGGGGTAAGGACACGGGACAGGTCAGGCCCTAAAGTTGTTGAGCTCAATATCGAGTCTGGAAGACTGCAGGGTCCCCAGGTGGAAAATGAGGCGCTGTTCTTCCAGCTTGCGCTGAGCTTCCCTGGAGTTCTGCAACAAGCCTGAGACAGAGATTAAAAACCAAAAAAACTGGGGATGCTGTAAATCAGGAACATAAACAAAGTTGCTGGAAAAGCTCAGCAGGTCTGGCAGCATCTGTGAAGACAAAAACAGAGTTAACGTTTCGGGTCAGGAGACCGTTCCTCAGAACTGGCGGTGGCTGGGAAAATGTCATCTCTGAGACAGAGAAGTTGGCCAGAGAACAGGGTGGTGTGTTGAAATGAGCTTTCCCCCTCCCCCTGCCCTATCTTCTGCATATAAATTAACATTTTCCTACCTACCATCAGTTGAGGAAGGGTCACCTGACCCAAAACATTAACTCTGATTTCTCTCCATAGATACTGCGAGATCTGCTGAGCTTTTCCAGCTATTTCTATTTTTGACTGATTTACAGCATCTGCAGTTCTTTTGATTTTTATGTAATTATATGACACTGGAAGCAAATCTGCTAAAAAAATGTTGAAAAGATGCAATTTTCTATCAGATAAAAGACCGTTTAGCGAAATTAGAGCAGGCTAGAGAGCTTGAAAATTCTTTGTAGCACAGCTTTGAGAGTTGGAGACACAGTAGGGACACATTGGCTGGAGGTTTTTAATACTGCATGGCGGGTTTACATAGGCTGTCCCTACCTAAAATGATACTTAGAGGGGTAAAGAATCTCGCAGTAATGCGAAACAAATTGCATATGTACATGCTTGTAGAGAAAATCTGATATGAAAAAACTTTTAAATTGTCTTCACTTCCTATAAGTTTTTATCTATGACCGAGGACCAGATTACCCAAATCAGATAGTTTTCTTGGTTTTTACTTGGAGGGAAAATGTAAGTGGGAACTGAACACAAAGCTCAACTTTCTACCCAGAACAGTTGCCCAACTCACGTGAAATCTTGGAGGAGGACCCGGGCTGGCCAGAAAGGAATATCAGCCTGGTTCTGCTGTTTTTTCCAATCAAGAATAGTCAGAGCATCATCTTTTTTTATATGGAGCCCATCACAATTTCGAACAGCAGCCTCCAGTAGCACACGGATAGAGAAAGGCAACCTCACTGTTGAAGAAAGAAAGGAACAACTTAAAGTTGCAATCAATCAATTCCATCAAGGTGGTATGTTTAATGCAAAAGCACTTTTGAAAGGATCAATTTCATCCAAAAAATGCTTCTTCAGTCTTGCACTCAACCATATAAAAGCAAAATACTATGGATTTTGGAAATCTGAAACAAACATAGAATGCTGGAGAAATACAGGTAGTCTGGTACTGTGGAGACAAAAACCAGATTTGATGTTTCAAGTCCAGTATAACTCTTCTTCAAAACTGAGATCTAGTCATTTTACATTAATCTTCAACAGCGATGGATGAACTATGCAGGATGATGTCATTATTTATTTCCTTTCTCAACTTTTCTCATCATCGTTCATTGCCTTGAGGGACGTTATTTCAGTTACTCCTGCTTTAAACAAGGTAGACAGCAGCTCACCAGGGCAGACAGGAGCAATGCCACTTAACCACCAGCTCAAAATAAAATGTCTACTCTCTCCCCAGACTTTTCTCTTGAAAACAGTGATTCGTGGACCACCAAGCTTCAACATCTGAAAGTCGGTGATGACTCATCCTATTAACCATACTATGAGCTGGCTTTTGGGTCAACAGACAGAATCATAACAGTCAAAACTGCACCCATGGTGACAACATGACCCATTTCCCTCACACGGTCCCCGAAGCCCTGCAAGTTTATTACACGCCACCAAAATAGCCATTCATTTCCATTTTGAAATAATTGATTCCCTCTGCTTCCATCTCCTTCATAAACATTGAGTTCCAGGTCATTACGACGTTGCAAAAAAATTTTACCTCAAATCCCTCTTGTATGTCCCTTATGAGTTCCTGTCAACTGGAATCCAGAGCAAATCGACCCCTTGCTAGTAATGGGGCCTCACAGTTAACGAGCACACAATGCCAACTCAACAAACTGTAGATGAATCTTGGGGGCTGAGTAACTTAAACAACTTGGCATTACACCAAAAAGCTCACTGACAGACCTTGTTTTCAGGAGTTTGTCATGTGACTGATGAATATAAGCTGTGATGGGAGAATCAGGCCTGCAGCATATAATAACAATTAGCAGAAAGATGTAGAACCACATCCAAACCTTCATGTCAGTCAGTGCCGATGCACAGATATCAAACAGAACACTATACTGGAATAAAGGACAGCAGAAAGGGAGAATAAACAGAGGACCAGATAATTCATAAGTGTACAATCTTGCCTTATTCTCCATCCTCCCAAATGAGGATGATCCATCAAAATACATTGGCAAACATCTTACCATATCTTGGATCATTAAGTTTAAGAACATTGAAGTATTTCTTGTCTGGACGATCTGCAGTTAGAGGCTCAATTAAGTAATGGAAGGGATGTTCTAAAATTAAAGAAAGAAATGTTAGCATACATTATAGCCGTGAACATAACAATGTTGAAAACAATCTACTGATCTTTAAAAACATTAAGACATTTGCTTTCTCTGATCAAACATTAACTCAAATGAAGTTAAGAGGGTTGAAAAACATCAGCAGTCCTGGACTTTACAAAGCAAGGTAGCAGCTTGCCACCACATTCTCCAGGGTAATCAAAGATGGACACTAAAGTTGCCAGTGACACTCATAATCCAGGAAAGAATTAAAATAACCATTTAGCAGATTAGAGCAGAGGTGAAGAGTACAGTCAAAGATTGGATACACAATGTGTGGCAGGGTTAACCTTGAAACCACACACGATCCTGACTTGGAAAAACATCTCCATTACTTTAGTGTTGCAGGGTCAAAATCCCAGACCTCCCTAACAGAACTGTGGGTGCACCTGCACCACAGGTACTGCAACAATTCAAGGAAGTGGCAATTAGGGATTGGCAATAAATGTTGGCCCAGTCAGCCATCAAAATTATATGAATGAACGAAGACTATTTTAGGGAAGGGTAACTCTGCAGCTGAGAATGAAACCTTGGTGATCCAACAGGATGAATATCTCTGGTATTTCAACAAGGGATCAAAGTTTGGAATTCAATACCAAGTTTCTCTTTCCCATGGTTGGTTACACACCAAACACAAAACTTGATGTTTGAGAACAAGACTGATTCCAAACCTGAATACACAGACAATCAGAAATGAAGCAGGATGCCCAGGTGTGACCATATTACATTGAAACAGAACTGAACAAATTGTAGAAATTCCAGTTTACTGGTTGATGGAGGCCGAACAACACAATGACACCACTTGTGAAAGGAACCTGTTATCTATTTAAATAATCATCTCATGATTTCCTGAATGTCTCACAGAACATGTATCCAACAAACTCCCAGGTTGTATGTTGTAGGCCTGAACCATCCACTGAGTTTTTTTTCATTTACTTCTTTTGCAACTCATTTTAAATCTGTACCTTTTGTTCTTGAACCTTATGAGCAGAAACAGTATTTCCCTGTCTGTTCTATCCAGACCTCTCATGATTTTGAAAACACATGAACATCTCTTGGCTTTCTGCTCTAAGGAAAGCAGTTCAAACTTCTCCAATCCACCTTTATCCCTAGAACCATTCTCGTAATCCTCTTCTGCACTCTGTTCAATGTGTTCACATCCTTCCTAAAATGTGCCCAGGCTGCACATAATACTTCAGCTGAAGTCTACCTATTGTCCGATATAGGTTCTAGTATTTTTTTAATTAACTATGCTCTCCACCAGTTCTGCCACCTTTAATGAGCCCTGCATTTATATACCAAGATCTCTCTACTCTTGCATATCATTGAGAACAGTGCCTTTATATTATGTGTTCTCCATGATATTTTGAAAATGTATCATCGCATACTTACCTGTATTGAATTTCAACTGCCACCTATCTGCCCACCTCTCCAACTTGTCAACGTAAATTTGAAGTCCTTTATTGTCTTTTTCACATCTTATAATTCTTCCAAGTTTTGTATCATTTGTAAACTTTGAAATTATCACCTGCACGCCAAGATCCAGGAAAAGGAAGGGTTTCAATGCCGACTTCTGAGGAACTCCAGACTCCAAACTTTTCTCCAGCCCAAAAAAATCTGTGTTGAACATTACTGTTTTCCACTACTCAGCCAATTTTGTACCTATTTTGGTACGGCCCTTTTAATTTTGTGAGCCATAACTTTTCTTACATCTATATTGTGTGGCATTGAATCAAATGCGTCTTACAACTTAGAAGTATTCAGCAAGTTAAACATAATTTGTCTTTAAGAAATCCATGCGAGCTGCCATGCTCGCTGAAACAATTGAGATTCTAAAGATGAGAATCTAGTATACCATATAGTGATCTTGTCCAATGAGCTAAAAATTTCCATTCAGTGATCTCTGATATCCTTGGAAATTCTCCTGGAATTGTCACTCCATTACAACAAGGTGACTGTGACAATTTCAGTGGGTCAGACTTCAGTTGTAACAATGCAAATACAGGTGGCTATCCATTTACCATTACAGTTGGGCCTGGAAATAAAGTTAATTTGCAGATAGCTTTTTACTCTTATTTAGGAAACAACTAGGAATCCTATCAATGCATCACCAGATGCCCAAAACCTAAATATGTGAGAAACACAAATTGTTTCAGTAATATCACCACTAACAGTGCTGGTAACTCAGTACAGAAGGTTCCCTGCCAAAGGGTCCCTAAAGAATTACCATCTCACAAGATGATTAGCTCCTTAGAGGTTTGGATGATTTATGCTGAACTTGGGTCAATACCCACGTGGACTGCTCGGCCTCCACTATCCTTGTATCACGTGTTGATAACTACACAGAAGCAGTGTATCCATCAGACCACAAGAAATAGAAACAGGATTAGGTTGTTCGGTCTCTCATACCTGTTCTGCTATTCAAAAGAGTCAGTTGAATCAAAGACTCCTCACGTCCACTTTTCTGCCCTTTCACCATAACTCTTGATTCTCCTACTGATCAAGAATCTATCTCAGCCTTAAATATACACAAGGATTCTGCCCAACAGCTCTCAGTGATAATGAGTTCCAAAGACTGTCAACTCTTCTCTGAACTGCCTCCAATGAAATAATATATTTCCTGAAATAAGGGGACCAAAACTGTTCATAATACTTCAGTAAAACAAATAGCAATCCACTCCAAACTGCAAGGTTTGCAAGTTGTGCTGGCCTGCTGAGCCTACAAGAATACATACAACACTAGTGCTTGTGAACTCAAATAGACTATTGCATGGCGCAGTAACCAACGTCTTTGGCAGATGGCACAGAGATGCAAACCCAGCTATAGAGGAACTTGGTTTTCATGAAACAAAACAAGCTCAAATTAAACAACAGATACATCTGTGTTCAACTGATTGACTATTCTACCGGAGTCAGATCAGAGTTCACAATGAATCTTGGAGAAAAGACATGCGTTTACGTAAAACCCTATCATTTCTCGTGGAAACAAAGTACTTCAAATAAAATAAGTCAGCTACTGCATTAGCAAATGCAGCAGCTATTTCGTACACAGTTGCTTTGCGCAAGAAGAATGATCAATGCACCTGGAGTTGAGGCTGCATGTGAGCTAGAAACAAATATTGTAGTGGTCATTATGAAAATAAATGAGAAGCAGCAAAACACTGAGAAGCATGGTGAAAACGGTATAGGAACATGGGTCAAACCTGGAGGGGTAATGCCCAGTAGACTTGGGCTGTGGACACGTTATGCAAAAAAAACAGAGGTTGCATTAAAAAGTTGCTGCAGTTTAAGGTTATTCATTCGTATTCCAAAGGAACACATTGGTGGATTGAAAATGTATTAATTTTACCAGCACTTTCAAATCAATTTTTTTCAAACTTTAAAAATAGGAAGTTCTGATAACAATTAACAGGTAAAACTCAGGTAGTGCAGAGAATTTGGAGCAATAAAATCCTTAAACTTTTATAGAATTAATCCTTCACTGACAAGTTTACCAAATAATTCTCCTAGTTTTACTTCAGATATAGTTACTTTGGATAGCGCCCTGGTTAGATAAGAGAGAAGACATTTCAGAGTTTGCTGTCAATATCACTTCTAAGCAGTTGCAACAAGCAAGTTGCAAGATAGCTTTAAAGTGCAGTAGATGAGTTGGAAATTAGTGTAAGTACTGTAAGAACAGCATTACTGAGCAGAGACCCTGGGGGTAGTGTTAAGTCAAATTATTTGAAAATATTAATGTGAGAAAAAGAAACCTTTGATTTGACCACCACATATTTCTGCCAAGTTGCAATTTTAGCTCCTTAACAAAGGTTAATTTAACAATTTAGTATTAAGGGAACGCTGGTAACCCCATTATAACCCAAGCCACTTCAGTGAAATGGGCATCTCAGGTCTAAACTGTTTTAATTAAAAAATCCTGTAAATGGGTTTATATTTCTTCCACTATGACAGGGCTGTGTCCAGTTTGAGGAGTTTAGTAGTCCACCCTTTTAATCTGCAAACTTCACACTGTAACTGCTGAGAAAGATATAACTTCAGTAACTCCAAGGCATATGCTAACAAGAATAGTTCGGGCAGAAATCCTAATGACTTAAAATTCCAAATATAAGTTTTATATGTGACATAAATGTGGTGTAAGAAACGCCATGCAGTTTGAATGCCTCAATCAGTGTTTCTTCAAGACCAAATACTCCTAACAATTTCGGTGCTTGCAAACGCAACAATAAAATTAATGACATAGCATAAGGAGCATTATTGAGACTCTGGCAACTAAAGGGATTAAAACCGTAAAAAGTTCAATTTTGCTTTCATTGTTTCTTCCCATCCAATTTACTCCACCCTATAGGACATATATTTTCAAAGTGTTTTTTACACATTCAAAGGGTTTTCCAGCCAGTGCAGTCACTAATGTTCAGTATGCAACAGTGGCAAGTAGATCCCGCAGCTAGATCCCACACGGCAAATTTAACAAGTAATGTGGGGAGAGAGAACAGGTACTGCAGATGCTGGAGAATCCGAGATAACAAGGTGTGGAGCTGGATGAACACAGCAGGCCAAGCAGCATCAAAGGAGTAGGAAAGCTTGACGTTTCGGGCCTAGACCCTTCATCAGAAATGGGGGAGGGGAAGAGGGTTCTGAAATAAATAGGGAGAGAGGGGGAGGCGGATAGAAGATGGATAGAGGAGAGGATAGGTGGAGAGGAGGCAGACAAGTCAAAGAGGTGGGGATGGAGCCAGTAAAGGTGAGTGTAGGTAGTGGGGAAGGGAGGAGATAGGTCAGTCCAGGGAGGACGGACAGGTCAAGGGGGCAGGAATGATGTTAGTAGATAGGAGATGGGGGTGGGGCTTGAAGTGGGAGGAGGGGATAGGTGAAAGGAAGGACAGGTTAGGGAGGTGGGGACGAGCTGGGCTGGTTTTGGGATGCGGTTGGGGGAGGGGCGATTTTGAAGCTTATGAAATCCACATTGGTTACATTGGGCTGCAGGGTTCCCAGGCTGAATATGATTTGCTGTTCCTGTAGCCTTCGGGTGGCATCATTGTGGCACCCACAACTCATCCCTCACACCCCATCCCCGCAATAATAACCAAAAAAGAATCCCCCTCGCCCTCACGTACTACCCCACCAACCTCCAGATCCAACGCATCATCCTCCGACACTTCCACCATCTGCAATCCGACCCCACCACCAAAGACATTTTTCCCTCCCCACCCTTATCTGCTTTCCGGAGGGACCACTCCCTCCACGACTCCCTTGTCCGCTCCACACTCCCCTCCAGTCCCACCACTTTTCCCTGCAACCGCAGGTAGTGCTACACCTGCCCCCACAACTCCTCCCTCACCCCAATCCCCAGCCCCAAGAAGACTTTCCACATCAGGCAGATGTTCACCTGCACATCTGCCAATGTGGTATACTGCATCCGCTGTACCCGTTGTGGCCTCCTCTACATCAGGGAAACCAAGCGGAGGCTCGGGGACCGCTCTGCAGAACACCTGCGCTCAGTTTGCAACAAACAACTGCACCTCCCAGTCACGAACCATTTCAATTCCCCCTCCCATTCCTCAGACGACATGTCCATCCTGGGCCTCCTGCAATACCACAACGATGCCACCCGAAGGCTGCAGGAACAGCAAATCATATTCAGCCTGGGAACCCTGCAGCCCAATGGTATCAATGTGGATTTCACAAGCTTCAAAATCTCCCCTCCCCCTACCGCATCCCAAAACCAGCCCAGCTCATCCCCGCCTCCCTAACCTGGCCTTCCTCTCACCTATCCCCTCCTCCCACTTCAAGCCCCATCCCCATCTCCTTTCTACTAACCTCATTCCGCCCCCTTGACCTGTCCGTCCTCCCTGGACTGACCTATCTCCTACC
>JAHRHZ010000081.1:396890-457457 GCA_024137785.1 Ginglymostoma cirratum | reverse complement strand
CCTTTACTGGCTCCATCCCCGCCTCTTCGACTTGTCTGCCTCCTCTCCACCCATCCTCTCCTCTATCCATCTTCTATCCGCCTCCCCCTCTCTCCCTATTTATTTCAGAACCCTCTTCCCCTCCCCCATTTCTGAAGACGGGTCTAGGTCCGAAACGTCAAGCTTTCCTGCTCCTTTGATGCTGCTTGGCCTGCTGTGCTCATCCAGCTCCACACCTTGTTATCTCTTAACAAGTAATATGTTTTGATTTTCAAAAACGCACTCGTGGATCTTTTGGGCGCAGTTGAACCCAGCCAGCAGGGGCAAAAGTGGTCTCAATGTGCTGCAAAGCCACAGAAAGCTAGTTATGATCTGCACAAATTTCCTTAAACTTCTGTGTTATGGCAAAATACATCTTTCGAGCAGATTCTTCTGGCTGACTTTGGAGATTGGCACAAAGGGTGAGCCAGAAACAACTGACAACCCATACCAAGGGCATTTCTAAACGAAAACTGAAAGAACTGCAGATGCTGTAAAATCAGGAACAAAAACAGAAGTTGCTGGGAAAGCTCAGCAGGTCTGACAGCATCTGAGATTAAAAATCAGAGTTAATGTTTCAGGTCCAGTGACCCTTCCTCAGAACCGTTCCGAGGAAGAGTCACCGGACCTGAAACGTTAACACTGATTTTTTTTCTTCACAGAAGCTGTCAGACCTGCTGAGCTTTCCTAGCAACTTCTGTATTTCTAAATAATACATGTTCAATGGAGTGAGGGACAAATAAATCAGCACAGCTCTCTGCCAGTGCCTGAAAAATCTGAATCTATGATGGATGAGTAAATGCCCTGTTAAATTACAGAGAAGCAGCAACGCCCAAGGACTAACTGCTCCAAGTTAAACTGAGAGAGACAACATGAACATATAACAAGAGGAAATCAGCGACAGAATCAGTACACTCAGCTCTCTTGCCATTCAAAAGCTAGTCCTCTTCAAGTTCCTACCACAAATCCAATATTCTAATTTTAACCCAGTACCTTTCCAAAATTCATTGGGCTAGTTAATGATTCCACAATCACAAAATGGAATTCAACAAATAGACACACACGTAAACCTGCCACTTCTTTTTCCCTTCTGTACAGTTTACTTAATGTAATTCTACTAAGAGTGCAAAAGCTGCATGATCCTCTTTTTTTGAAAAAACTATTGCATACTTATTCAATTCCCTTCTTCCTGGTTCCAATTCTAGCCCACTGCCACAGGGAAAACCCTTGTGCCATTTTATTTTTCAATTTCCTTCAAACAATAACAGTTACACAGAGGCCAGCACTCATCATCTCCAAAGACTTGACCTTCAAATGGACTGACCAACCAGAATCTTCCCTTGCCAAGTAGAAGCCATTTGAATGGACACAGAAAACTTTCATAAGAATAGCTCCAGGAATGAGGTGCTTCAGTCAGATGGATAGATGGGGAAGCTAGCCTGTTTCTCTCGTAGAAAACTAAGGCAAAATTTAACAAATGTTCAAAACGGAGGAGAATCTGGGAAGAGTGGATAGGGAAAACTGTTCCCACTGGCATCAATTTAAGCTGGATGGCTAAATAATTAATGGCACGAGGAAAAGGTCTTTCATGTGCTTAGGATCTGGAATGCACTGCCCAACATCTAGGAGTAAGGTAGAAACGGATTCAATCAAGACTTTCAAAACAGAATTGGATAATTATACGGAGGTGGAAAACGTGTGTGCATAAGGAGAAGGTAGAGAACTGGCTGAGTCAGAGCAGGCTTGAACACACTGGGTTGAATGGCCTCTTGCTGTGCTCCAAACGTTCAATGACTTGAAAGGCACAGCCTTACTTCCAGATCCTCAGGATATAACATGTCTGATGGCTTCCCCACAATTCTCTTTTTACTGTTCTTCTAATGAGATTAAAGCTCATTTGTCAACAGGGAAAACTGAAAATCATTTTAATTCTTCTCTCAATCCCTTAAGTAGGGTGATGACACGTTGGCAGCACTTGGCACGGCACTGAGGCATATAGCTTAGAATTATTCTTACGATACAGTCCATTTTGATTCTGTTTACTTTGAGCTGTAGTTCTTTCAATATTCACTCTGAGTTTGTGGACAGATTGTGACACATCTCCATGACAGGTGGAAAGTCTGGTCAAGAGATAGGGTCCCTACCAATGTGTCACAAGACAGCTGCACCTTATATAATTGTGCTACTGCATTTCTTAACAGTAAACACTATTTATAAATTCATCAGGCAATTCATAAAAGTCGCAGTGACTGTTATTTCCCATGTTATTTCTTTTCTCTGAATCACCTATTTTCTTTAATGATTGAGCATCATTGTGCATTTAACTATTTCACACAGCTATGTGAAGGTAGAAAAACATGAGAACTGGGGACCATTCCCTTTCCAATTCTCCATGCTGGATGGATAAACTAGGTCATTGCACTTGCTCTCTATCAATTAAATGGCATTCACCACAGTCAGAGATCCCTTGCACACTACCCCCTTCAAGTGTTCTCTAAGATTCACTATTAACAGAATCTCCAACACTGAAAACAGTGAGTGTGGAACACTTTTTGGTAAAATACGCAGGAAAAGACTCAGGATGTCAAGGACTATCTGCGAAGGAACATTGTTAATCAGTTTAGTAAGGTTATCTGCTTCTTCCTCCTCAGATTCTGCTGATTCAGCCAAGTACTTCTGGCATTTTCTAGTTTGAAATCATCTGCATTATGCTCATTAGGGATCATTCATGGAATTATTTACATACTGCTGTTTACATGACTATATATGTACTTCTAACACATCAAGACTAATTTTAGACTATTTCTTAGGACGACAGGACTGTCCCATGGTGAGACTAGGACTGTACACTAAACATTTACAGTAATGAGGTGCGGTCACTGAAACTTAAAATTCTTACAAGGTTCAACAGACTGGACATGAATTACATTCTTCCCCGACCGGTGGGTCTAAAATCAGGACAGTCTCAGAATATGGCACATCTTTTTAAGTTTTACTGAGCTGAGATGGAATTTCGTCAGAGGGTGGTGAATCTCTGGAACTGTCTACCCCAAAGGGTTTAGAAATTCATTCACTGAGAATGCTAAAGTCTAAAATCAATACATTTCTGGAAACTAATGACATTAAGAAATAACTGGATATCATAGAAAAATTGGAATTGAGAAGATCAGAAATGATCTAGGATTGTGTGGCAGACTCAAAGGGCTGAATGGCTTGCTTCAACTGTCATGTTTTCCAAGTTCAGTACTTGGAGGAAGGACCGTGGTGTTGTGGTAATGTCACTGGACCAGTAATCCAGAAGTGTAGGCTAATGGTCTCGTAACATGAGTTCAACCCCTACCAGGCAGTTAGTGGAATTTGAATTAAGTTAATAAACATGAAATATAAAGGTGTCTCAGCTATGGTGACCACATTAACTGTTGCAGAAACTAATTTGGTTCACTATTATCCGTTAGGAAACGAAAGCAGCCGGACTTACCCGACTTACCTTATATTATGAAACACCAGATACACAGCAATGAGATTTAAGTAAGAGATAACATATGCTTCATTTTCAGAACAATAACCCGAAATAGACGTTTAGAATTCCAGAAAGGTTTTGCAAACCAAAATTGAGTGTAACGCTGTTTTTTGTAAGAAAGAAAGAGAATTCAAGACTGAGCAACACCAAGAATCTTTCAAGTCAAGGAAACTGAAGGAAATAGCTCTCTGAATGAGCTGCAAAGTGTTAAAAAGTTGTAGGTGCCAACAGCAGTGTAGTCAGAGCTTTTTGGTATAGAAAGAGGCCCTTCAGCTCATTATGCCCAGGCCAGTCATCAAGGACCCATCTATTCTAATTCCAGTTTCCAGCACTCAGCTCAGAAACTTGTATGTTACTGTATTTCAAGTATTCAAGGTTCCTACCTCTACCATTATTTCAGACAATGAGTTCCAGATACAACCATCCTCTGGGTGAAGATTTTTCCTTAAATCCATCCTAAAGCTTCTGCATCTCACATTTAACCCATGCCCTCTGCTTATTGATCCCTCCATCAATCACGTCCTCCTTCAGCCTTCTCTGCTCCAAGGAAAACAAGTCCAGCGTAACCAATATCATAGCTGAAAAATTCTAGTTCAGGCAGCAACCTGGTAAATATCCTCTGCATCCTCTCTAGTGCAACAATAGTGTGGTGACAAGAAATGCACAGTATCTTAGCTGTGGCCTCACTAATGTTTCATACAGCTCCTTCACAACTTCCACATGCATTGTATTCAGTGCTTCAGAGACATACGTGGAAACAGACCCTTTGGTCCAACGAGTCCACACCAAACATGTCCAACCGGTTTGCATTTGGCCCATATTCTCCAAACCTTTCCTATTCACGGAGAGGCCTCACTAACGTCCTGTACAACCTCCACATGATGTCCCAATTCCCATACTAAAAAGATCTAGTAATGAAAACAAGCAGACTAAATGCTTTCTTACCCAGCCTGTCTACTTGTGACGCAAACTTCAAAGAATTATGTGCCTGAATCCCTAGGTCTCTATTCTACAACACTACTCAGGGCCCCACCATTAATTGTATAAGTCCTTCCTTCTTTGAATTACCAAAATGCAATACCTCACATTTATCCAAATTAAACTCCATCTGCCACTCCTCAGCCCATTGACCTAATTGATCAAGATCTCCTCACAATCTTAGATAACCTTCTTCACTGTCCACCATACACCAATTTTAGTGTCAACCACAAACTTATTTACCGTACCTCCTACATTCTCATCCAACTCGTTTACATAAATGACGATAAAATTGGACCCAGTACCGATCCTTGTGGAACACCACTGGTCAGAGGCCTTCAGTTAGAAAAAAACCCTTCTACCACCACCCTGTCTCCTACCATCAAGCCAGCTGTGTATCCAATTGGCAAGTTCACCCCGAATCCCTAATTAGTCTACCATGCAGAACCTTGACAAAGGCTTTACTAAAGTCCAAGTAAACAATGTCTACTGCTCTACCCTCATCAATCTTTCTGGTTACTTCCTCAAAAACTTCAATCAAGTTTGTCAGATATGATTTTCCATGGCTAAAACAACTCTGACTATCTCTAATCAATCCTTGCCCCTCCAAATGCATGTAAATCCTATCTTTCAGAACCACCTCTAACAACTTGGACGTCATGGTGGCTAGCACTGCTGCCTCACAGCACCAGGGACCCGGGTTCGAACCCACCCTCAGGCGGCCATGTGTGGAGTTTGTACATTCTCCCCGTGTCTGCGTGGGTTCCCTCCAGGTGCTCCGGTTTCCTCCCACAGTCCAAAGAAGTGCAAGCTAGGTGGATTGGCCATGCTAAATTGCCCGTGATGTTCAGGGATGTATAGATTAGGTGGGTTATAGGCAGATGGGTCTGGGTGGGATGCTCCAAGGGTCGGTGTGGACTTGTTGGGCCGAAGGGCCTGTTCCCACACTGTAGGGATTCTATGATTGAACTTACCACCACCGTCAGACTGACAGTCTACAGTTTCCAGGTTTCTCCTTACAGACTTTCTGAAACAATGGCACAACATTAGCCACCCTCTGGTACTTCACCCATGTTTATAGATGATACAAATATTTCTGCTAGGAGCCCTGAAATTTCTTCCCTAACTTCCCACAACATTTGGGATACACTTGATCAGATCCTGGAGATTTATCTATCTTCATGTTTTCTAAGAGCTCCTGCACTTCCTCTTCTGTAATGTGAACTGCTTTCAAAACATCAATTTTTATTTCACTGAGTTCTCTTGCCTCCATTTGTTTCTTAACAGTAAAAACAGATGCAAAATATTCATTTAATATCTCTCTCACCTCCTGAGGTTCAACACGAAGACAACCTCATTCCTCTTTAAGAGGTCCTACTCTCTCTCTCTAGTTGCTGTCTTGACCTTAAATGTATTTGTATAATCATTTTGCATTATCTTTAACCTTATCTGCCAAGGTTATCTCACATACCTCTCTGCCCCTACACTCTTTACACTCTTCAAGGATTGATCCCAGTTGTCTATATCAAATATGATTCTTTTCATTCTTGACTAGAACTTCAAAATCTTTATTCATCCATTGTTTCCTAATCTTACCGCCTTGCCTTTCACTAACAGGAACATAATGCTTTTGAACTCCTGTTATCACACTTTGGAAGACCTCCCACTTGTCAGTCATCTCTTTACCTGCGAACTGTCTATTCCAAGTTCTTGTTTTATATTCATAAAACTTGCCTTACTCCAATTAAGAACTTAAAACCTTTATGGACACATCCTTTTACATAACTACTTTAACCTAATAGTATTATGATCACTAGTTCCAAAGCGTTCCCCTACTGACACTTTGCTCAACTAACAAAAGCAAGTTCCACATGGGTCTTAACGATTGTATCCACCAAGCCTATTGCCTCAGTACTTCTCAGGGTCATAGCATAATCATGTAATCTTTTGCCTCATTAATCCTTCCAAAATACTTTAGCTCACACTTTACAGGATTAAATGCCATCTGTCACTGTTCTACCCAGCAGAGGGGCAAGAAGCATACAGACTACAGAAAGAAAGTGTCCATCTCTCACTCTCTTTGGGAAGACAGAAAAAAGCAAGAAACCTGAAAAGAAATAATTCATGGAGGAAAATACCCAAGTTCACCTGATCAATCGTTGAATTGAAGTACATCCACAGGACAACGGCACATCAATATTGCAAAAATCAAAAGGACTATGAGTAAAATAATTGTTCACATTGTGATCTGGACTTTTGATTTTCAGTTTTATTTATTCTATGTATATTCTTTTCCCACCCAGAGAATGTTTTAAACAGCTTTTGTCTGCATTAATTGTGACTTTGTACATGTATATTTGGACTGCCGAAGTTTAGGAGGCATAAATTAGAAATCTTTTTCTACCCCCCCCCAACAGTATTTGTGAGAGCTAAGTGTATTTACAATAAGTCGTTCATTTAGTAGTTACTGACAAAAACTGGTGTGTATTGCATCCATCCCAAGTAGCAGTCAATTGGACAAATTCATCATTTTGATGATCTCATTGGGATTTGACATTTTCTGACAGCTTGTAAAACAGTGGGACATGATTATCAGCACTCGACTGCCCTCGAAAATGGCTTGGCAAGCCGCATGGTTCAAGGGCAATTAGGGATGGGCAACAAATGCTAACCTTGCTGGTGATGCCCAGCTCCATGATTGATTTTTTTTGAAGAAAAAATACGACCCCATTTGTTAAAAAGCCATTTTTACAGTCCTTTCTGATCACCTGTTCTGGTCATTTTCACATTATACCAGACACCTTCCTGTGGGCAGCAACTCAAAATAATGAGTTATTGAAGAGTGCCAGCAGTCAGGACATCACTTCAGTAACATAAGACAGATGGTGTTAGAAAAACCTAATCTTTATGGAAGATGACACATATTTGAATCCTCACACAGCAAAACCAGATCACAAACGCTGGTCCTCCATAACTGGATATGCAAAGTCTGCTTGCAATCTTTAACACTATTCTGCAGCAAGTGACTCATCTCCTGATCCCCAATCCGTTCCTGCTATCTTTAAGTCAGGAATGAGCAGGATAAGTTACAGTTACAGAGATGTACAGAATCGAAACAGGCCCTTCTGTCCAACTCATTCATGCCCTCCAGACAGCCTAAATTAATCTAGTTCCATTTGCCAACATTTGGCCAATATCCCTCCAAACCTGTCCTACTCACATACCCATCCAGATGCATTTTAAATGTTGTAACTCTACCAGCCTCCAACAGTTCATTCCATACATGCACCACCCTGTGTTAAAGAGTTACCCCCTCTTAGGTCACGTTTAAATCATTCTTCTCTCACCTTAAAACTATACTCTCTACTTTCGGACTCCCCTATCCTGGGAAAGGACCTTCGCCGCGCATCCTAACTGTGCCCCTCATAATTTTATAAACTTCTAACAAGGTCAGCCCTCAGCCTCCAACACTCCAGGAAAAATAGCCCCAGCCTCTGCCAATAGCTCAAACTCTCCTTTCCTGACAACATTCTAGTAAATCTTTTCTGAATCCTTTCAAACATCTTTCCTATAGCAGGGAGACCAGAATTGAATGCAATATTCCAAAAGTGCCCTACCCAATGTCCTGTACAGCCACAACATGATATCACAACTCCTATACTCAATGCACTGACCAATAAAGGCAAACTTACCAAACCTGTCTTTATACTTTATCCTGTATACCTGCCAATCCGCTTTCAAGGAACCCTGAACCTGCACTCTAAGGTCTCTTTGTTCAGCAACACTCCCAAAGACCTTACCATTAAGTGTATAAGTTGTGCCCTGAGTTGCCTGACCAAAATGCAGCACCTCACATTTATCTGAATTGAACTCCATCTGCCACTCCTTGCCCCATCAGCCAATCTGGGCAAGGTCCTGTTGTACTCTGAGATAACATCTTGACTGTCCACTACTCCACCAGTTTTCCTGTCATCTGCAAACTTAACAATTGCACTTTCCTACAGCTGCAACAATACTCAAGAGGCTTGAGACAATCTGGGTTAAAGCTGTCTGCAAAGTCAGCCTACCGGCACTTAAATGCACTTTCAGCAGCACTGGATAGACAACGATTAACAGTGGGAATGCTGGGTGAATCCTCAGAGCAAGGAGACAAATAGCAGCTCAAAAGATTCAAGATTTCAACCTGGAGCAGCCTTGATTTTAAATTTCTATTAGATTTTCTGTCAGACCTCATGGAATCATCCTTCCTTTTGAAATTTTATTTAAAATGTTGGGCTAACTGTTCCTGCACTTTCAATTCTATGAATTTTGGCAAACAAGAAAGCTATGATCGGTGCTTCAGATCATGTAGATAAAATGGGAAGATGGCTTTCAGACTATTCATGTACCGTATTTTCTCAATAATTTCACATTACTAATAACAAATGGATTAAAAAATGCAACAAAATCAGAAATCGCTTGAAAAACTCAGGTCTGGCAGTATCTGGACAGAAAGCAGAGTTAACATTTCAAGTTCAGTGACCTTTCTTCAGAACGTTTCAGGTCAAGTGACATGTTAACTCCAATTTCTCTCCACAGATGCTGCTGAGTTTTTCCAACAATTTCAGATTTTGTTTCTGATTTCCAGCATCTGCAATTTTTTGGATAAAAAAATGCATGCTGCCTAAATTAGACAACACTTTGTGATCTTTAAGTAGTGTTTTATGATTTAAAATTACAATTTCCTCCTTCCTGGTTTGAATCTTTTCAACACTAAGACCATTCTGAGTGTCCTTACTGAACCATAACAGTCCACTGAAACAGTGTAAGTTAATGCGCTCCATCAAAAGTTTGTTGAAGCATTAAAACACAGGCACATGCAAGCCATTTCCAGCAATTTCAAGCAGCTTTTTCCCATCTATACCCCACTTCCTGCAACATTTCCAAACACATCCCCACCCATCTCTCCCAACATCAGTTTTTGTTACCCATATTATTCCCTCAGTTTCTGCCCACACTCTGCAACCCCTACCTGTTTCCTCTTGCCAGCTTTCTCCATCTCCTCCCACCCAATCTCATTCCAATCACCCTGCCCAACTTCCTCCAACATCCCTCCAATACACTCCTGCCCAATCTCTCTATACTTTCACCCTTCCCACCCTCTCAACCTTCTCCATTGCCCCCCAACACATATTCTGTCCCACCCAATCTCTCCCCCCCCCACCCTCTCAACATTCTCCATCACTCCTCCCCCCCATACTCTTCTTCCTTCTCCCCGATACTCCTTCACTCAAACAGCTAGCACCGTCCAAACCTCACTTCTTGCTGATACCACTTTCTCTCTACCCACCCCAATAGGCGTCTCCCTTCCCCACCCTGCCCAAAATCAACAACTGCCCACGAGGGATTCCTGTCCATCTCTCTTCTCTCGTCCTACCCAACTCACACATCTTACCTCTCCACCTATTCCCTCATAAACAAAGACCACCAACACCAGACGACGACGGAGTACCTGCCCCGACCCCTCTCTCTCCTCCTACCTCCCCCAGCTCTTTCCCAACACGCGCATCTGTTTCTCTCCCTCGCCCAACCCCAGTTTGGTTAGGTGAGTCTACCCCTTTCTCTCAGCACACCTACAGTGCACGAATGTGTAACCCACTTTCCCCTTTTCCCCCAATACCTGTCGACCTCTCCGCCGCCGCCATCTCTTCCTCCAGGTGAAGCACGGACAGCCGCAACCCCGCAGCAAAGCGCTTTCCTATTGGTCGCTCAGCCGCAGCCAATCAAAGCGCTCCATGCGAGTCCTCGCTGACAACCGGTGAACAGGCGACTCCGAGTTTTCGGCTGAGCCCCGGACCCTGACAACGATAACGCTCCCTCCCCTCGCGTCGCGAATTCCACTTCTAACCCCTGCCTCCCCACCAGGACCCTGACAACAATCCCATCTATACCCCACTCCCCCTCCAGTTCCAAAAGGGAGAAACCTCTTTCAAGGCATGGAGAAGGTGACCTTTGACCGTTGACCCTGAAGGGCCGGCAAGAAGTGGAATTGCAGGTGAGGAATGGAGCTTTCGCAGGTTGGGATAAGAGTAGTGAGAGGAATAGGGTGGAGAGTTTGAGGAGCGTGGGGGTAGAAAGGATGCGGGGACACGGGTTGGAGATAGGGAGGAGGGCGTGAGGGGAATTTGGGGGGGGAGGGGGAGTGAGAGGGATATGGGTAGGGACGGGGGATGGGATGTGTAGGGTTGGGCGAGGGGTTTACGGGGAACGGATGGTGGTGGGGTGTGGAGGTTTGACGTAGAGAGATAAGGGGAATGGGAAGTGAGATGGAGGGACAAAGGGGCTGATGGGCTGAGGTGAGAGGTAGAGTGGTGCGAAGGGTGAACCGAGATGGATGATAAAGATTGGGGGTGACGGGTCAAAGTTGACAGCAAGAGGGGTAACAAGATGGGAAATGGGATGGTTGGGTGAGTGTGATGAGGGATAAGAGGTGAAGTGTTGTGAGATGAAATAAGATGTTGGGATAGAGCTGGGAGAGATAGGAGGGAGGAGAGGTGGCTGGAAAGGGATTGGAGGAGAGAGGTGAAAGGAATGGGGGAGAGGGGGATATCAATGAGAAGGGTTGTGTGGAAGGAAAAGTGTGAGCAACAGAGGAGAGGGTGGGAGCAAGAGTAAGAGGGATGGGATGTAAGGGGGGAGAAAGAAGCGGGTGTAGGACTTGTGAGCTGACGAGAGAGATTGAGATGCAGGTAAGTTGCCATTTCACCTGGAAAGTATGCCTCAAGCCTTGGAAACAGGAGGTGATAAGTGGGTAAGTACTGCACCTTCAGCGATTCCATAAGAAAGTGCCATGTGGGTATATGGAGGTGTTGGCCAGTGGACTAAGCTGTCCTGGAGGGAATGGTTCTGCAGAATGCTGACGAGAAGAAAGAGGAATATGTGCTTATGGTCTTTGTACACCCTCATTTGTACTCCCTGTCCCAGATGTGAAGCCCTCTTTATCCAGCTCTCCCCTCTTTTCACCGCACTGATTTTTGAAGCCTTTCTGAAAGGGTCAACCCTAATTGTTAATTTTCGAGCTGCAGTGATAACCATCATCAACAATTGCACCTTCTGTAGCTTTGAGGACTGTCTGCTGTCCAAAATAAATCTAAATAAAGTTGGAAATCTGGAAAAAAAAGCAGAAAGTGTGGAAGAAACTCAGCAGATCTTTCAGTAATAGAACTGACAAAAGTCCACTGGACTTGAAGCGTTAACTCTTTCTTTCTGTATGGAAGTTGCTAGACCTTTGAGTTTCTCCAGCACTTTCTGTTTTTGCCTGTTCTCCAAGTGTATTCTCAGGACTGGAATGTAGACATTTATTAACTTCCATTTTGACTTGATTTATTGTTGTCACATGTACCTAAGTACAGTGAAAAGTTGTGTTTTGCGAGCAGTGCGGGCAAATTATAACAATTGGGACATACAGATCATTGCGTGCATAGATAGTGTGCCACAAGGATCAATGCTGTGTCCACTGCTTTTGGTCATTTATATAAATGATTTAGATGTGAACGTAGGAGGTATATCTAGTAAGTTTTCAGATGGCACCAAAATTAGAGGTGTAGTGGACAGTGAAGAAGTTTACCTCAGAGTACAATGGGATCTTGATCGGACGGGCCAATGGACCGAAGAGTGGCAGATGGAGTTTAATTTAGATAAATGTGAGGCGCTGCATTTTGGAAAGGCAAATCAGGGCAGGACCTGTATGCTTAATGGTAAAGTTCTGGAGAGTGTTGCTGAACAAAGAGACCTTGGAGTGCAGGTTCATTGTTCCTTGAAAGTGGAGTCTCAGGTGGATAGGATAGTGAACAAGGCATTTGGTATACTTGCCTTTGTTGGTCAGTGCATTGAGTATAGGAGTTGGGAGGTCATGTTGCTCTGTACAGGACACTGGTTAGGCTGCTATTGGAATACTGCGTGCAATTCTGGTCTCCCTGCTATAGGAAGGATGTTGTGAAACTTGAAAGGGTTCAGAAAAGATATACAAAGCTGTTGCCAGGGTTGGAGAGTTTGAGCTATACAGAGAGGCTGAATAGACTGGAGCATCGGAGGCTGAGGGGTGACCTTATAAAGGTTTATAATATCATGAGGGGCATGGATACGGTAAATAGACAAGGTCTTTTCCCTGGGCTATGGAGTCCAGAACTGGACAGTGTAGATTTAAGGTGAGAGGGGAAAGATTTAAAAGGAATCTAAGGGGCAACTTTTTCACGCAGAGAGTGGTGTGTATATGGAATGAGCTGCCATGGGAAGTGGTGGAGCCTGTTACAATTACAACATTTTAAAGGCATCTGGATGAGTATATGAATAGGAAGGGTTTAGAAGGATATGGGCCGAATGCTAGCAGTGGGACTAGATCAGTTTGGGATATCTGGTCAGCATGGATGAGTTGGACCAGAGGGTATGTTTCTGTGCTGCATATCTATGATTATATGACAGAGCGAGTCATAAAGGTTACAGCTGTACAGGAGGTGCACAAAGGAAGATCAACATTATTTGAAATTAGTAAGATTCATTCTAGCAATATCAGCTCATGTCATTTTAGTTACATTTTAACAAATCAGACCCACTCGTATTAGCACACTTGGATTGCTGGTGATATGCCTTTGGAACCGTCCATGTGCATTGAGGACGGTTGTGCCTGTCTGCTCATGACCAACACACCCCTCGGATCAACCTGGAATAGACTTCTTAAGCTCTCCATGTCAGTTGTCATGTATCATAAGAATCCACACTACTTGTGACCATTGCACTTGTAGAGCTACCTTTTTTAAAAGTAGTAAGAAGGATTCCACATCACCCTCCTCAAATTTAGGAATAAACCTAACATATTTAAAGACTTCCAATCTTTGTTCCGGGACAGGACAATTTGGACTATTACTGGGTAAAGACGAGATTTCCCTAGTAGCTTTGATCCATCTAAGCACCTTTTGAGCTTGTAACTCTGTTTCCCCAGTTTTTGGAGCTGGGAAACTCTTTCCTTTTCCCTCTCTTTCTCACTCACTAAACTCATTGTTCATTGTGGGGACATGTAATAAAAGTGGTATAAATGGACCAACAGTGTTCGATTTCCATCATCTGATTTGTGATAGCTGGAGCCATAATGTAAAATTGGTTTAATAAAGGAAACATACTTAAGATGACTGTGTTGACCAGCTGACCAGGTTGAGCCAAGCCCGTAAAAGCATTGTTAAATCCAGTCTGAGCTGACTTTACCTGCTCTCAAAATTATTGAAACCTGTCACTCGGATCTGAATCTCCTGTTTGACTTACATTTGTCTGAAACTTTCATGTATTGGGAAGAAGTCACTTACAGTTTATCTAACTTGGGAAACATAATGAAACCGGACAGAGGAATACACAAAGTGAACTATATTTCTGGCAATTGCTTTTGGCCAGAGCAGAGAGAAGAAAATGGGTTTGTAGCAGAACTAGAAGACTCCCTCTCTCCTATTTCTTTTAACTTCTCATAAACAGCACACAATATCAATCAGATTGAAGAAATATTCATCCCCGAAAACTCAAGGACATCTCCAAATTTTGCCGGGTCAATTGGAGAACTCGTTTCAGATTAACACTTCAAGACTGTGAAGAATTTTTCAACTATTGTTGATTGTTCTCTTTACTTGACACTCTCCCCTTTTTAAATTTTGTAACTGTATTTGTGTTTGTTGCATTTTGGGCTTAGTTAATAAAATTTTTATTTCTTCCATCAAGAAAACTTATTTTTGTTGAGCCCAGTATTTTAATTTAACTGTGAAATAGCTACGTGCTTAAAAAAAATTAAAAATCTTTGTTGTGGCTAACCCTGAGAGGTTTAAAAACCAGAGAGCTAATTCACCCCTCAGTTAGCTGGTCACCTCAACCTTTTTTTGCTGTGTCTTAACAATCCAGTAGATTGTAATAGGTTAGAGACAAACATACTGCAAATGTTGGACTCCAAGGTAGACAAACAGAAGGCTGGAAGATCACAGCAAGCCAGGCAGCATCTGGAGGATGTCAGTGTTTTGGGTATTACCCTTCTTCAGGACTGGATGTGAGGGTAAGGGAGCTGTGGATAAAGCTGGGGGGGGAGGAGTGTAGCGGAATGGTGATGATAGGTGGACACTGGTAGTAGGTATGACCTGGTTTTCCCTGTCTCTCAACTGATAAAGGCAAGTGTCCTGTACACTGCCCTCACTACCTTATTATCCTTCAGGGATCTGTGGATAAATGTCACAAGATAGACCCGCTTCCTATTCGTTCATTAATTCTTTCCCATCCCCTGCAAGGATGCATTAGCGGCCTCCTACTGTGTAGCCAAATTTCAAACGAACGCCATCTACAAGTTTGCTGACGACATCACCGTGGTAGCACTGATATCAATTGACGATGAATCAGAATATAGGAGGGAGATAGAGTGCTTGGTGTCATGGTGCAATGATAACAACCTCTCACTCAGTGTCAGCAAAACAAAAGAACTGATCATTGACTTCAGAAAGAAAGGAGGAGAACATGCCTCCATCTACATCGACGGAGCTGAGGTGGAGAGGGTCAAGTTCCTAGGAGTGATCATAACTGACAATCTGCCCTGGACTTCCCACGTAGGCGAAACAATCAAGAAGGTACAACAGTGCCTCTTGCTTAGGCAAATTAGAAAATTCGGCATGTCCATAAGCATCTTCACCAACTTTTGCAGATGCCACCATAGCGTTTTATCCGGATGTGTTATGGCCTGGTATGGCAACTGCTCCACCCAGGACCATAGGAAACTACAGAAAGTTGCATGTATAGCCCAGACCATCCGGGAAGCCAATCCCCGATCCATGGACTCAATTTACACTTTCTGTTGCTGCAGAAAGGCTGCCAACGTCATCAAAGACCCATCCCAACCTGATAATGCTCTCTTCCAACGTCTTCCATCAGGCAGAAGATACAGAAGCTTGAACACACAGGTTCAAGAACAGCTTCTTCCCTGCCATTATTAGACTGCTGAATGGACCTCTCTAACTTAAAATAATGTTGATCTTGCTTTGCGCACCCCTGTGCAGTTGTAACCTTGCATGCCTCCCTGTAAGCACCCTATGATCTGTATGTCCTTGTTTGCTAGGATGTGCCTGTGCTGCTCATAAAACAAAGCTTTTTACTGTACTTAGGTACATGTGACTACAATAAATCAAATCATTGAGTATTCCCTTGTCTTATTAGTTCTTCTACAGTGATGCACTTGTCAAAGTTATGTCTGGGAAACAGGACAATTAGTATTTTCATAAAACATCTTGAAAGATGGAACAATATTCAACCTGTTGTAATTCCAGACCTCTGGCTCAGTAAGAAATTACAGCTCAGTGTTCAGTTGCTGAGGTGGAACAGATCCATGATTATTCGGTCTGAGCTTCCCTGGACCACAATTGACAATTATCTTGTTGGATTTATAAGGACCCACCTTTTATAGACCCCCTCTATTATGGATCACCGTCACCAAATAATGATGAAAGATGAAGACAGGAGATACCTGGGAATGTGACCACCTGCAAGTTCCACCACACGCCATCCTGACTTGAAAATATGTCACCCTCCTTCACTGTGACCTGGTCAAAATCCTAGAACTTCTTTCCTAACAAATTACTCAAATATTTGAGAGTTTCTGCCTCTACCACCCTTACTGACTATAAGGGTCCAGATTCCTACCACCTTCTGGGTGAACAAGGTTTTCCTCACATTTCTTCTGAATCTTCTGCCCCTAACTTTAAGTATATGCCCCCTAATCAATGATCCCTCCAGGGGGGAAAATTTATTCCTGTCTACCCTATCTATCCCCTTCATAATTTTAATATCTCAGTCATGTTCCTGTTAATCTCCTCTAAGGAAAACAGCTCGAGTCTGTCAAATCTCCAGTCCAAGCATAATCCTGGTAAATCTCCTCTGCACCCTCTCCAGTGCACTCACATCCCTCTATTCTAGAATCCTGTGGATTCCCAACTCTGTGCCTTGTCTAATAAAGACAATGATCCCATATGCCTCTTAACCACTTTAACCACCTGTCCTGATACGTTAAGGAACCAGTGTACATGCATAGCAAGGTCCCTCTGATCCTCTATGCTTCTTAGGGTTTTACTGTTTTACATATATTTCTTTGTCTTGTTTGCCCTGCCCAAATGCATCATTTCACACCTATCCAGATAGAATTCCATTTGCTACTTCTCAGTCTGTCTGACCAGCTTGTCTGCATCCTCCTCACTATTTACCACCCACCAATTTTTGTATCATCTGCACACTTACTGATCCATTCACGTCTAAATAATTTGCATAAACAACAAACACAAGGATCTAACACTGACCCCTTTGAGTGACGCCATTGGACGCAGACTTCCAGTTAGAGAAATACCCGTCAATCACCACCCTCTGCTTCCTGCTGCTCAGGATCCAATTTGCCAAATTTCCTTGGACCTTAGGGCTCTTTGCCACCTGTCTGTTTCAGGGGACCTTACAAAACCCTGGCTGAAGTCCAAGTAGACCACATCAAAAATATTGTCCTCATCTTAGACACCTCATCAAAAAAAAAATCAGGTTGGTCAGATATGGCCTCTTCTTCACAAACCGTGCTGTGTTTGATTAATCCCTGCCCCTCCAAATGCAGGTTCATTCTATTCCTCAGAATTGCTTCCAATAGTTTCCACATTACTCAGGTTAGACTGGCCAATATTTTCCTAGTTTATCCCTTGCTCCCTTCTTGAATAATAGTGCCATGATGGCTATCCTCCAGTCCTTTGATACCTCTTGTGTCCAGGGAGGAATTGAAAATGTTTGCAAGCACACCTGCTATTTTCTCACTGTCTCCTCCAACAACCAGGATACTTTTTATCCAGCCTTGCAGATTTATCTCCTTTAAGCCTGCCAGACGACACATAACCTCCTTTCTGTCTATGCTAATTAGTTTAATTGTATCACAGATCTTCTCCCTGATTTCTATACCTGTGTCATCCCTATCGTTAGCACAGGAACAAACTCTTGTTTCTCATCTTTGTGAAAACCAGCCATTAAAAAAATACTTTCTCAGAAGGAATTCATTCATTACTTTTTCAATCATGTAAACAGATGACTATAGGTGTTTTAAAAGGCCTGTAAATTGATTTCCTTCTGTCTTTGATATGGACCAAGTGGTGTCTGACCTAGCAAAATTGGTCATGACTATATATTGTTTCAGGGTTCATTGGCAGATAGATTTGGAGGAGTGTGAGCAACAATGTTCAATCATGCTAGCATTTATTGTAATATGAATATTATTGTCATTCTTGATTAAACTGTTTTTAAACGGTGAGGTTGCATGATTTGATTTCGAGGGTCTGCTACTCGAGTTCAAATTTGTCTGCCAATTATGAGAAAGACAGGACCTTACCTTGTAGTGGAGCTGATGGTTCAGTCACTTACAAGGTTTAAAATTCTTGCAATGAGCATATTTTATGTCTGTATATACAAGAGTCTGCCCTTTTCTACTGAGTGTGGTCAGTAAGGGTTTATATATGTGTGTATGTATATTTATTACATTTATATGTTTGGTCTATGTAAGAGCTGCACTTCAAGAGTTTAAAAAAATCATTAGTCACAGTTTGGACATGGTTATTTGAAAATCCTTTTAAGGGAAATATTGTGCTATTGCAGTCCCGTAGAAACCAGTATACATTTAAAGGAGGTTACATACTGTTTGGTTGAACACAGATAATCAGGCTGTCGTACCTTTTCTGAGGGCATGAGTGAGTTTAGGTCACTGTGTTCTACACCAGTGGGAGACGAGTGGTTTCTTCATTAAAGTGACAGCATAACAGTCCAATGAAGGAATGAGTTGATGGAGTTTAACCTCTGAAATGAAGTTATAGATTGAGCAATGTTTTCTATTTTAGATGAATTTTAAATCAAATTGTCTGAATGATTATGTCAAATCCCAAAGGTGTTCAATCCACAGGTTAATGAGGGTGGGAGTGTGGTTTTGCTATTAGTAAGAGCTCTGCCAGTATGTGCATCCTTGAGCCAGGCCCAGCAAACATGAATAGGCCTGAGACATCTCAATGATGGCTGCTGGCCTTTGTGGTACCACAGATTCCCACTCAGTCTGAATGGATTTCCACATAAGAAAGTGAAGTGTGACAGCCTAGCCTTACCTTCCTCAATATTCATGGAACTGGAAGCCAAACAATGCATTTTACTTTTCAGGTTGTGGTATGCTTTGCATCTGATTTGGCGTTGGCCTTTGAGTATTAGAAAAAAATGGGAATTTCTCCCAGGTTTCACTTAAAACTTTTTTGTGAAGCCTATCAATGCACAGGAGAGTGTAAGCGACAGTCATTAAGATGAAGGTCTGTAATCCTGGGGTGGGGATCAGTTCTCAGTGGAGTTTATGAAGCATTACTAGCTCCTCAAAGGAATGTGTGATTTGGAACCTGCTGAGATATACTTCTTTTCTCTGTGACCTGAAAGAAATGATCCTTAACGATGTGGAGAAATTCCCCATCCTGGTGATACCTGTCCAGCAGAGTCGGAACCCACTTTCACCGAGCACGTTTAACCAATCATTTTGTGACAGTTTATAGAGGGCGTTGACATTAGCAAATTCATTTGTAAAGGTCAGGCTTCTTTTGATCATAGTGTGATTATGGGATGTTCAGAGCATATGAACAGCAAGGCTCTGGCCTTCTTGCACATGCAGAGGTTATAGCCAAAGCACACTGCTCCAAGCTGGGATGCTGAATTGTACCTGTGGTTTGGTAGGTCATGTTATCCTTGAGTTTTAGGAATGACATGTTTACCCAGAGGAAAGTAGCTATGTATCTCTTGAAATCATGTTGATCCAAATGCTGGCACATAAAGAAACTGGGACACCACTTGTCCAAATTATTAGTTTAGCTAGCTCTGACACCATTCGGTCCACAACTATGTTGTCATATTTGCTCATTCAAGGAAAGACATGAACAGGTTTTTTTTTTAAATGTTATTCTGCGTGATAACCATAAATAGAAATTTCTTCTTGACTGCAAAGTCAAAAGTGTGGGAATTTTCAGTGATTGCTTAGTCCTGTATCTTTGCATGCAAGAGTCCGATTAGTGGTGCTGAAATCATTGAAATGAGCAGGAAGCTTGAAATTAGGTACTGCTCGCATCACAGGAAATGACATGGGTTCATCATGCAATGTGATTTCCATAACAAAAACAGAATTGCTGGAGAAACTCAGCAGATTTGACAGCATCTGTGGAGAGAAACCAGAGTCAACATTTCGTTTCTAGTGATCATTTCAGTTCCAGTGATCGTTCATCAGAACAATGAATTCCATGCCTGGGTTTCCACAGCTATTGAATGCAATGTCTCTACAAAGACCATGCTTTTTGGGAGAAAACAGTGACGGGATAAGTGAGGGAAAATAAATGGGAGCCTATAATTGCTGTGTTGTAAAATATGTGAATTTTGATAAGACCAGCTAGAATTGTGAGGCCTTTCATCATTGAATAAGCTGCTGGCATTTTCTTTCTCAGTTCATACAGTGATTATGCTCACTTGAATGACAAGCTGCAAATGGATTCTGCACTGATCTAAAGTGACACCTTGCAAAGGGAGAAAGTATTAACACCGGGGAGCTCTGTACAGGCAGGTCTTTCTTTCTCATCAGTTGATACAATAAGTTATTTTATGTTAATTTTGGATGTTGTTCAAATTATATGCACAATGGGAGTTTTTGTGTCCTGGAGGGTATTGTGGAGTCATGCAGACCTACAGCACAAAAAAGGCCCTTGGGACCAACAAGTCTGTTTTTGATTGGTGCAATCACCTAACTATTCTAATCTAATTTTCTAGCACTTGGTCCATAAGGAGTGAAATTCCTTATCATTACACAGTGTTTTGTATACATCCTGGGGAGAAAACTTTAGCATTTATGAAGTGGATAAGGTCAACTTAATAACCTTAGAAATTCTGAAACTAAGAACCCTTCCTGACTTTTCGCAGGTTACTGTCGATTTCAACAGCAACAGTTATCAAAATGCAAGAAAAGCGAAATATTCAGATAATCGAATGGGATGACTTGGACAAGAAAAAGTTCTACTGTATTGGTGTTTTAATGACTCTGTCTTTGCGGCTTACAGTGTATCCAGCTGCACTAATTAGGACAAGGCTTCAGATACAAAAGGGGAAGAGTTATTACCACGGCACTTTTGATGCATTCCTTAAAATCCTACAAACCGAAGGCATACGAGGACTTTACAGGGGGTTCCTGGTGAACACATTGACCCTAATCTCTGGCCAAGGGTATATTACAACCTACGAGCTGGTACGTGTCTACGTGGCCAACTACAGCAATAACAATGCTATTAAAGCACTTGTAGCAGGAGGCACCGCATCTCTTGTGGCACAGAGCATTATTGTGCCTATTGATATCATATCACAGCACCTGATGATTGCAGGCCACAAAGGGCACCTAGGCAGGTTCAAGCTGTCAGCAACTGAAGGAAAATACAAACGAGCATTCGGACAAACTCAGGAAGTTATCACTCAGATTTTCAGGCTTGACGGCCCAAAAGGATTTTACAGAGGATATTTAGCGTCTTTGATGACGTATATTCCTAACAGTGCCATGTGGTGGCCTTTTTATCACTTCTATGCAGGTATGTAAGACTATCTTTCTCTCCCTATCGTGAACCCCAGCTACTCACATTATTTCTGAACCTTTTAACCTGGACACAAATAATCTGAAAGAAGAGCTTTTATTAAGTACTTGAATACATTGTAACTTATTACAATCTGACATAAGTTCTGCTCATTGGCAAATTCGAGTTTATTCAGATATTGTGTTATGATTAAGGCCACATTCACAAATTTTGTGACTTTATTCAGGCTTGATTTATCTAAAGACTGAATGTAGCATAACATGTTTGCGGCCATTTGGTAACCACAGTAACATAGATGGTTTCTAAACAAACTGTTCAGGAATGTTATGACACATCTCTAATGCAGGGGGCCCTAGAACTTGGACCTCCTGACCTAAAGGTGGATGCAATGCCACTGCCCCTAGGAGCCCTAATAACCACAGTACACCAACCAAAAAGAATTAAATAGATAATTGGAGTTTTGGAGTTAGTCAGAGCATTAGGAGAGGTAGCCAGGTGTTCGGGAGAGACGATGATGTGGATTGATACTTTGGGGTTGGTGGGGAATATTAGGGGTTCAAGGGGTGTAGTTGGGTTTGGGTGTGATGGTCTGGGTTCATCAAGTAGTGAGGGGGAAATTTGTAGTGGACAGGGGTTGATAGGGTATGAGTCAGATGTTCGGGGAGTCATTGAGTGTATTTAAGGCAGAGATAGATAGGTAAGGGGATCAAAGACTCAAAACGTAACAACTTGGCTGCTCAGGAACCAGGTTTGAGTGGGTAGTGTCTGGAGAGAGATAAAGTCTAGCTTTTTGTAGTTATAGTCTGCTAGGAATAGAAAGTGGGAATGAGAAACCCGAGCTTGGTGACTAGTAGGTAAGGCTGTTTAATCAGTTCCTGTTTTATTGTAGTTGATAAGGTTGATTTAATCAATATGGTTTACAATGGCAGGAGAACTCAGCCCTGTGGAATGCATGTCCTGCAATATGTGGACAATCAGTGACACTTCCAGTGTCCATGGTAACTACATATGTAGGAAGTGTGTTCATAGAATCATAGAATTCCTACAGTGCAGTTCAGCTGCAGCTGCCAGTTTGCTGCACCGAGTGCCTGGAGCTGTGGATGAACTCACTATGGAGCATCCATGAAGCGTAGGATGTGGGGATAGCACATATAGCAAGTTTGCCATATCACCAGTTAAGGACTACAGAGAATAGTTGGATGACCACCAGGAAAAGAGTAAGCATGGGCAGGCAGTGCAGGAGTCCCGTGTGTCCATTTCCGCTTAAAAAGATATACTGTTTTGGATGCTGTTGTGGGGATAGGCCCTCAGGGGAAAGCATCAACCAGATCAATGGCACCATGACTGATACTGCTGTACAGCAGGGATGGTCAGGCCGGCAGTAGTGATAGGGGATTCCATAGTTGAGGGCTCGGGCAGACGTTTCTGTGGGCGTGAGCAAGATTCCAGGATGGTATCAGAGATAATAGGTACTGCAGATGCTGGAGAATCCGAGATAACAAGGTGTGGAGCGTCCCCGCAATAACAACCAAAAAAGAATCCCCCTCGTCCTCACATACCACCCCACCAACCTCTGGGTCCAACGCATCATCTTCCGACACTTTGGCCATCTGCAATCAGACCCCACCACCAAAGACATTTTTTCCTCCTCACCCTTGTCTGCTTTCCGGAGGGACCACTCTCTCCGTGACTCCCTTGTCCGCTCAACACTCCCCTCCAGCCCCACCACACCCGGCACTTTTCCTTGCAACCGCAGGAAGTGCTACACCTGCCCCCGCACCTCCTCCCTCACCCCAATCCCAGGCCCCACCTGCACATCTGCCAATGTGGTATACTGCATCCGCTGTACCCGTTGTGGCCTCCTCTACATCGGGGAAACCAAGCGGAGGCTTGGGGACCGCTTTGCAGAACACCTGCGCTCAGTTCGCAACAAACAACTGCACCTCCCAGTCGCGATCCATTTCAACTCCCCCTCCCATTCCTCAGACAACATGTCCATCCTGGGCCTCCTGCAATACCACAATGATGCCACCCGAAGGCTGCAGGAACAGCAAATCATATTCAGCCTGGGAACCCTGCAGCCCAATGGTATCAATGTGGATTTCACAAGCTTCAAAATCTTCCCTCCCCCAACCGCATCCCAAAACCAGCCCAGCTCGTCCCCGCCTCCCTAACCTGTTCTTCCTCTCACCTATCCCCTCCTCCCACCTCAAGCACCACCCCCATCTCCTATCTACTAACATCATCCCGCCCCCTTGACCTGTCCGTCCTCCCTGGACTGACCTATCTCCTCCCTACCCCCCTACCTACACTCACCTTTACTGGCTCCATCCCCGCCTCTATGACTTGTCTGCCTCCTCTCCACCTATCCTCTCCTCTATCCATCCTCTATCCGCCTCCCCCTCTCTCCCTATTTATTTCACAACCCTCTTCCCCTCCCCCATTTCTGATGAAGGGTTTAGGCCCGAAACATCAAGCTTTCCTGCTCCTATGATGCTGCTTGGCCTGCTGTGTTCATCCAGCTCCACACCTTGTTATTCCAGGATGGTATGTTGCCTCTGTGGTGCCGGGGTCAAGGATGTCTCTTAGTGGGCACAGATATTTTGAAATGAGAGGGTGAGTAACCAGAGGTTGAGATCCATATTAGTACTAAAGACATAGGCAGAAAGAACCATGAGGTCCTGCAAAGGGAGTTTAGGGAGTTCGGAAGAAAGTTGCAAAGCAGGACCTCTAGGGCTGTAATCTCAGGAATACTTTCTTTGCTATGTATCAGTGAAGCCAGAAAGAGGAAGGTAACGATTTATTTAGCTGTACTAAGACATTGTGTAGGTGGAAGGGCTTCAGATTTGTGGATCATCAGGATGTCTTCTGGAACCTAAACTGGAGGGGCATAAATATCCTGACAGAGAGATTTTGCTGATGCCACTCAGGAATGTTTACATTTGTGTAGTGGGACCCAGAGCAGTAGGTCAATGAAGAACACACGGAGAAGTTACTGAACACAGCAGGACTGACAGTCTGAGGTGTATTTGTTTTATTGTGAGAAAATGACAGGTAAGGCGGATGAACTGAGAGCTTGGATTAATATATATATAATTATGATTCTGTAGCTACTACAGAGACTTGGTTGATGAAGGGACAAGACTGTAAGATTAATGTTCTGGGATTTAAATAGTTCAAGTGAGAGGGATGTAAAAGAGGTGGGGGAGTTGTGTTTCTGAAAAGGGAGGCTATCACAGCTGTACTGATGGTGGACACCTTGGAGAACTCATCCAACAAGACGAAATGGGTAAAGCTCAGGACAAGGAAAGGTGCATTCACTTTGATGGGATTGTCGTACAGGCCTCCCAACAGCCAGCGGGTGATAAAGGAACAGATATGTAGACAGATTCTGGAAAAATATGAAACCAACAGGACTATAATGGTGCAGAACTTCTTCAGACACATATTCCCCTCCTCTCCCTTGTCCGCCTTCCACAGGGACCATTCCCTCCGGGACACCCCCATCCACACCTCCTTCACCCCCAACACATCCCCACAGCCCTGCAACACCTTCCCTTGTAACCAGCGAAGGTGCAACACCTGCCCATTTACCTCCTCCCTTCCCAATATCCAAGGGCTCAAACATACCTTCCAGGTGAAGCAACACTTCACCTGCACTTCCCAGAATCTGGTCTACTGCATTCACTGCGCACAATGTGGTCTCCTCTACATTGGGGAAACAAAGCACAGACTTGGCGACCATTTCGCAGAGCATCTACGTTCTGCTCGCAAAAAATACCCTGAACTACCTGTTGCCTGCCACTTAACACACCACCCTGCTCCGTGGCCAACATCTCTGTCTTTGGCTTGCGGTAGTGTTCCATCGAAGCCCAACGCAAGATGGAGGAACAACACCTCATTTTCTGCTTGGGGACCCTAAAGCCCTCTGGACTCAATATTGAGTTCCGTAATTTTAGGGCGTAAACTCTCCCATGTCCCAGTGCCCCATCCCACACACCAGGCCTTGTTACTACATAGCCTGCCATTACACACCCCTTGTTGTTACTCACTAACAGTCCCCATTAACAACTGTTCACCCTCCCAGCCTGGTCGTTAGCAACTCTTTTGTCTGCCCAACTGTTTTTCTCTCTCTTTGGGCTCTATCCTATCATTTACTCCCTACCCCACCCACCTCCCTATTTTCTGCATATAAGCTGACGTTTTCCCAGCCACTATCAGTTCTGAGGAAGGGTCACCGGACCCAAAGCCTTCACAGATGCTGCCAGACCTGCTGAGCTTTTCCAGCAACTTTGTTTTTGTTCCAGGCCTATTATGGTGGGTGATTTCAACTTCACTTGTATTGACTGAAACTCCCTTAGTGCCAGGGCCTTGAATGGGGAGAAGGGTGTTGTTTGACGTGTCTGAGATTTTTTTTGAAACAATATATAGATAGTTCATTTGGAGGAAGGGCCATACCAGACTTGGTATCTGGAATTGCATCAAGCTAGGTGATCAAAATTTCAGTGGGGAAGCATTCCGGGACAGTGACTGCAAATTCTGTAAGTTTTAAGTTGTATGTGGATAAAGATAAAGTGATCCTTGGGTGAAAGTGCTAAATCATGGGATGGCTAACTACCACAATATTAGGCAAAAAACTCAGGACTGTAGATTGGGGGTGACTGTTTGAAGGTTAAATCCGTATCTGGAATGTGGGAATCTTTTAAAGGCCTGCTGATTTGTATTCAGGATCAGCATGTTCTGGTGAAAATGATGGACAAGTATGGAAAGATTTGGGAACCTTGGATAACAGGAGAAATTGAGAGCTTAATCAAAAAGAAAAATGAGGCATACATAAGATTTAGGGAACGGAAAACAGACAGAGCCCTCAAAGAATACTTAGGTAGCAGGAAAGAAGTCAAACAAGGAATTAGGAGGACTTAAAGGGCCATGAAATGTCCTTGGCATGCAGGATTAAGGAAAATCCCAAGGCATTTTATGCATATAAGGAGCAACAGTGTACCTGGAGAAACGGTAGGTCCACTCAAGGAAAAGGAGGGAATTTTTGCATGGATCAGCAGAAGTAGGTGAGGTCCTTAATGAATACTTACATTGTATTCACAAAAAAGAAGGACATAGTGGATGATGAGTCTCAGTAGCAGTATGTGATTTTCTAGGTCATATTAATGTGAAAAACGTGGTGGTCTTGGGTGTTTTGAAAAGCATTAAAGTAGACAAGTCCCCAGGACCTGATGGGATCCATCACACGATCCTGAGGGAGTCAGGCAGAGGAAATTGCTGGGGCCTTGTGTGCAACCTTTGTATCCTCTATAGCCACAGGAGAGGCCCCAGAGGACTAGAGAATAGCCAATGTTGTTCCTTGGTTTAGGAAAGGCAACAGGGATAATCTGGGAAATTACAGGCTGATGAGCCTTGGTCAGTGGTCAGGAAATTATTGGAGAAGATTTTTAGGGTTAGAATTTACACATTGTTGGAAAAATGTGGACTTACTTGCAATAGGCAGCGTGGCTTTATGTGGGGAAGGTCATGTCTCTCAAACTTGATTGAGTTTTTTGAGAAAGTGACAAAGATGATTTACCGCAGGGCAGTAAATGTTATCTACATGGACTTTAGCAAGGCCTTTGACCAGGTCTCTCATGTCCTGGTTGATACAAAAGGTGAACTCATGTGGGATCCGCAGTGAGTGGATACAGAACTGACTTAATCACAGAAGACAAAGTAGTGTCAGAAGGTGTTTTTCTGACTGGAGATCTGTGACCGGTGGTGTTATTAAAGGATCAGTGATGGGGGCCCCTGTGGTTTGTGAAATACGTAAATGATTTGGAGGAGAATGTAGACGGCCGAACGAATATGTTTGCAGATGACACAAAACTGGGGGAGCTGCAGATCATGTGGAGGATTGCCAGAGCATACAGTGGAACATAGATAGGCTAGAGACTTGGACAGCTAAATGGCAGGTGCAGTTTAATCCAGGAAAATGCGAGGCAATGCATTTTGGAAGATTTAATGCAAGAGGGAAGTATTCAGTATATAACAGAACTATATCATAGCATCACCATATAGGGGGACCTAGGCATACAGTTCCACAGTTCCCTGAAAGTGGCAACACAAGTGGGTAAGGTGATCAAGAAGACATATGGGTTGCTTGCTTTCATCATTTGGGGCATTGAGTTTAAAAGTGAGCAAGTCATGTTGCAGCTGTACAGAACTTTAATTAGGCCACTTTTGGAATATTGTGTGCAGTTCTGACTGCCACATTCCCAGGAGGATGTGGAGTCTTTGGAGAGGTACAGAATCAGTTTTCCAGAATGTTGCCTAGTTTGGAAATTATTAGCTGTGAGGAGAGATTTGACAAACTTGCTTTGTTTTCACTTGAACATTGACCTGATGGAAGTTTACAAAATTCCGAGATATAGTTAGAGTAGGTTGTGAAAATCTTTTTTCCCAGGATAGAAATTACTAGGGGACATGGGTTTAAGGTAAAGGGTTAAAGTTTAAAGGACGTGTGAGAGGCAGGTTTTTTACATTGAGGGTGGTAAGTTCCTGGAATACACTGCTAGAAGTGGTAGTGGAGGCGGATACAATTGCAATGTTTAAGAGGTAGCTTGACAGAAATAGCAATTGAGGGTATGCACCGTGTAGAGACATTAGGTTTTTGGTTTTGAAAGGCATCATGTGTTTTCGCAGTCATGGTTGGCTGAGGGGCCTGTTCCTGTGCTGTACTGTTCTTGGTCTTTGTTCAAGGGTTACAGGGAGAAGGCAGAAGAATAGGGTTGAGAAACATATCAACCATGATTGAATGGTGGAACAGACTCGATGGGCCAAATAGTCTAATTCTGCTCCTATATTTGGGGTCTTATGAAACCAGTGCAGTGTCAGGGTGGTCCACAGCATAATCTCCCAGGTGGTAAAGATGTTGTTTTAACCACCTAATGTTTCCTGAATAACTATCCAGGTAAATCATTTCCAAAATCTCCAATTCTAGCTCAGCAAGGGGAACTTTATTGAAGGGTTCCAGATGCTACGTAATTGCCCATCAGACATTGACATTTTCCAGGCAATTTCTGCATGGTTATTGAGGGACCCTGACATGTATCCTGACCACCCAAAGATCAGACGATCCAGGCCATGCTCTTTGAGTTCTTGAAATTCTATCTATTTCATCGAACTTCGATCAGTCTACACAGATGTATTAAAAACATAAGCTCAGGGGAGGCCAATCAGCCCGTTGTGCTCATACCTTCTGAGAACAGATGATGCATCCCAATCACACTTTCTAACTCTTGGTTTTTGCCCTATTGGTTGCCGAATTTCCGGTGTATTTTTAAACGTTGAGGGGGTTTCTACCTCAAGTATTCTTTCAGTCAATGAGTTCTAGACCTCCTCCTCAGTCTGGGTGAAAACGTTTCTCCTCAACTTGAATCCTTCTACCAATTACTTTAAATCAAATCTTTGTCTCCGGTCATTGTCTTCTTATCAGATGGAAATAGATGTTTCCTCTCCAGTCTATCTAGTCCCCTCAGAATTTTGACTGCCTCAATAAAATCTCCCTTCGACCTCCTGCAAACAGAGTAAACCTAGCTTATCCAACTTTCCAATGAATTTCTCAATTTCTGGCAACATCCTCATCCATCTCTTCTACACTTTTTCTAATGTCTTTCCTATAATGTTGTATCCAGAATTGTAAATCCTGTAGTAGTTTACACTATTGTAGCATAACCTCTTTCTGAACCCTCTCTTTGAATCCCTTTACTTCCTAAGTTGCACCGTATTGTGAACCTTACATTTAGCCTGTCTGTTGCAATACCTTTCTCTGGGAACTTACTGCATAGCATTACCATCTGGGTGCAAACAGTTTACCTAAGTTTCTCTTCTAAAATCCTTACCTTTTGTTTGTATCTCGGGTATTCAAACAAGCGCTCAGAGAGAAAGAGAAAGGGAAAAAGAATGGGGGAAGAGACAAATGGACTGCTGATGGTAGTAAGCTGGTAGTAACTAGGAGAGGAGTACATGCTGAATAGGTATTAATGGAAAGTAGGAATGGTTCAAAATGGGTTGTTTATGCTGGGAGCAACCTATACAGCAAAGGACCTGTCAGCTATTCATAGTCACTCAGCATTTGCTTCTCTCCCAGCTTACTATCAGCTATCCCTTTTTCTGCTACCTTTTTTTTCCTGTCTCTCTGGATGCCATCTCAATCTACACATCTCACTTAGCCCTGTCACCAGCTGCTTTTAGTTTTGAATAAAGGCCACTAGATTCAACATTAACTCTGTTTTCTCTCCACAGGTGTGGTCAGACCTGCTGAGTTTTTCCAGCACTTTGTTTTGGTTGCACTTTTATACCTCAGATCTGCCAGTTAGTTTGAAGTTTTGTTTAATCTTTCCTTCATTCATCTCTTTTCCCAGTATTATTGTGACAAATTCTCATGAATGTTCGAATGGCCTTATATTTATTGTCATGCTTATTAATCGAGTAATCCAGAGAAATCAGACTAGAAAACAAATGGAAGCACTTCTACCACAAGTCTAGATGTAACTGTTGAAATTAAAAGATTTGTCTTCAAAAGAAATTGGAGCTCATAACAAGTTGTAAGTGGTCTCAAACTCGATTAATCATACTTTGTAACCATTTACGTTTTTTCACGCATCAAAAACTTTTTTTTATTATATATTCCCTGTTAGAATTTACAAAGCACAGAGAAAAACCTTGTGTGCTTATGACATTAGGGCAGGGTAACTGAGTGAAGATTATGTACACCTAACCATTGACATTTTTTCTGTCTGTAATACAGAACAGCTGTCAAAATTGGTTCCCAATGAATGCCCTCATTTGGTCCTCCAAGGAATTGCTGGACCACTGGCAGCAGCCACAGCATCTACACTTACCAACCCAATGGATGTGGTCAGGGCTAGGGTTCAGGTGAGAAGACCTGTTAAAAATGATAATTTTTTGCATATTGGTGTTACTAGGAGGGCCAATGCTTATTTTCCATAGTTGTCCATGAGCAGTGCTGCAGCCTATTTGCCGAAAAATGAAGGCCCAAGCATTTTGACCTAACAATGAGAGGGAAGGATGATTAATGTCATTATTAATGTGTAACATGTAGTAGAACCTGATAGGTTTGCAAGCGCATACTGTCCTCATCCTTCTAGGTAGTAGCAGTTATGTTTTTGAAAGATGCTGTTGAAGGAACCTAGATGAGTCATTGCAGCGCTGATGATGGAGGAGGGAGTGACTGTTGAAGATGAATGATGAGCTATTTTGCCTTGGAACACCAACTCCACCAGTGTCTTAAAATACAATTTTGTTCTTGCAGGAAAGCTACCAAACTCGAGGGGTTTTAAGACATTTTAATATACTGATAATTAATCTCTCCTGTCAACTTAGTGAGGAAATACACAAACAATGCTGAGCAGTACAGGTCAGCAAAAGTCTGTGTTTAACCCCAATTTGTGCAGTTTTCTAATCACAGACAAAGGTAAAATTAAAGTGTCATTCCTGAGTTAAGAAGGTAAACTTATTCAGATCTTCTCATCTGTTTCCTATAGTTTAGTTCCTTATTGTCTTGTATCAGGTGCAGGTTATTGTGGACGTGACATTTACCATTAGAAAGACAAAGTTTAACAGAATAAAACCTGTTCAGCTGGCTCTGCAGATACCGTGAACCAGACGTTTTGTTGCAACTTGTTTCTGTATAACACTTTATGACATTGCTCGAATGTCCTGTTAGCTTCTATGCTTTTACATTTGTTTTCATATTTAGGGCAGAAACACTGTACACAACGTTTCACTAATATTTAAAACATGCCTTTTTCCAAAAAAAAACAAATTTGCTGAATGCTTATGAAATACAGCACAAAATATTACAACAAACTTAATTTGATCATGTTCAGAGGCATTTTGGATCACCTCCATGAACCTGCACTCTGTTCACAGGAAGCTTGTATGCCAGATAGAGTGCAGCATTTTGTGGCCTTGATGCTCTGACCTACATTCCCTGCAAATATAGTCCCAGATTTTGTCCTGTGCTGTTAGTCAAACTTGATTCCAGCAGAAAGGATTCTATAGGGTGTGGACTGGGGAGATGGAGAATAGAACAGCGCTGCTGTCATAAATAAAACAAAATATTGTACTGTAGAAATCTGGTTTTTCTTTAGAAGTGCTGGGTAGAGTCAATAGGTCTGGCAGCATCTGTGGAAAGAGAAAAACAAAGTTTCAAGTTGAATGTGACCAGGTTGGCACTGGCAACATTTGAATGTTCATATCAGCAGCAGGAGTAGGCCATTCATCCCTGTTCTGCCATTCAGCCCTGTTCCACCATTCACTAGGACCTGATTGTAACCATAAGGGCATATTCCTACCTACCCCTGACAACCTGTTTCCCTCTTGCTTAATAAGAATCTTCCTCTGCCTTAACAATATTCAAAGACTCCACTTCCACCACATTTTCAGGAAGAAATTTCCATAGATTTGTGTCCATTGAGAAAAGTTTCACCTCCTTTCTTTTTATTAATGGCAAACCCTCATGTTTAAACAGTAGTCCCTAGTTACAGATTCTCCCACAAGGGGAAATGTCCTCCTCGCTTCACCCTGTCAAGACCCTTCACGATCTTATGTGTCAATGAAATTATCTCTCACTCTCCTAAGCTCCAGTAGAGTCAAGCCTGGGCTAAAGTTAGCTCCGAAGGCAACACATCCATTCCAGGTATTAGTGTGGTAAACCTCTGAACTGTCCCCAATGCATCCTTCCTTAAATAAGGTGACCAGTACTGTATGCAGTACTCCAGATGTGGTCTCACCAATGCCTTGTATAACTGAGGCATAATTGCATACTTTTGTATTCAGTTCACCGTGGATTAAACTATAACATTGTATTAGATTTCCTAATAATTCTTCAGTCTGTTTGCTCTCTCTTGATAATCTTGTTGAGAGTTTCAAAGGATCTAATTTTCATGATTGACACCGACTTGTGGGGAGAGGATGGGTGAGCTCATTGACCATTATTATTCATGAAGATTTAATAAATTATGGTATTTAGGCAGTGTGTTTGCCAAGTGACTTTAAACATAGACACATCAACAGTTTGATTCAAATATAAATGGAAGAGGGCAAGCAGAATTTGAATGTGGCAGACTGAAAATATCTAAGCACAGCCGTTGTCCAATTCACAAAACACAATACTTGAGTAAGAGATTTGTCACAAGGCATTAATGTAGAGAGATCAGGTAGCCATGAAACTCTCAATCATCCACTCCCTGTACCACTGGTCTGTAATCTGTACTGTCTGCAGGATGTACTGCAGAAACCTTTTAACAGCATCTCTCGTATAAATACTCATCACCTCCTAGAAGGGTAATGATACCAGATACATGGGAGCACCAGAGTCATAGAGATTTTACAGCATGGAAAAAGGCCCATTGTTTCCACACTGGTTGTCAAACATCCATCTTTTATATTCCCTTTGTCCAGCATTTGACCTGTAGTTTTGTATTCTGTGGCATTTCAAGTATTTATTTAAATAGTTCTCAAATGTCTTGACGGTTCCTGTCTCTACCACTTTAGACAGCAAGTTCCACATACCCTCAACCCTCTAGGTGAAAATAGTATTTCCTTATTGACACCTGCCTATCTACCCTATATCCCTCACAACTTTTGTACACTTCAGTAAGATCCCGTTGGCCCTCTCTGCCGTCAGCAAAACAACACCAGTCTATCTAGCCTGTCTTCATAATTAAATCGCTTTCAGCCCAGGCAACATTTTGATGAAACTTTTCTAGCAACTAGAGCTGCCCACGTAACTCTTGCAGTGGCCTAACTAACGTTATATACAGCTCCAACATAACTTCGTTGCTTTAGTATTCAATGCCTTTACTAAATAACTCATTTACCTTTTTAACCATCTTATATGCTTGTGCTACGTTCAAGAACCTGTGGCCAGGAGCACCGAGTTTCCTCTGATACTCCACTTCCTAGGGTCTTGCTATTAATGTGTACTCCTTGTCTTGTTTGTACTTCCAAACTGATCACCTCACACTTCTCAGGATTAAATTCCTTCTGCCACTGTTCTATATCTATCACTATCTATATTGTCCTGCAGTCTAAGGCTTTCCTCAACATTATTTACCGCACCATCAATTTTTATGTCTTCTGCACTCTTACTGATCGTACTTCTTACATTCATGTCTGAATCATTAATGTACACGACAAATAGTATGAGTCCCAGCACTGAACCCTGTGGGGTGCCACTGGACACAGGGTTCCAACTGCAAAAACATTCTTCCACCATCACCCTGTGCTTCTTGCTACTAGGCCACTTTTGGATCCAATTTGGTAATTTGCCCTAGATCATCTTAATCAGTCTGCCATTTGAGACATTTGTCAAAAGCCTTGCTGAAGTCCATGTGGACTACATCAACTGCACTACTTTCAACTGCACACCTAGTGACCTTGAAATATTCAATCAAGTTTGTTAGGCATGATCTCCTCTTTATAAAGATAAGCTGACAATCCTTGATTAACCCTTGTCTCTCCGAGTGGGGATTAATTCTGTTCCTCAGAAATATTTCCAGTGGTTTTCATATCACAGATTTTAGAGACCCTGACTCAATGCTAATTCATTCAAGTATATTACAGTTGCTGTTCGTGATCTCTATAGCCTATATTGTCATAGATGGTACAACATGGAAACAGACTTTTGGGGCCAACCAGTCCATGCCAACCATAATCCCAACTTAAACTAGTCCCACCTGCCTGCTCCTGGCCCATACCCCTCCAAGCCTTTCCTATTCATGAACTTATCCAAATCTCTTTTAAATGTTGTAATTGTACTTGCGTCCACCACTTCCTGTGGAAGTTCATTCCACATGCGAACCACCCTCCATGTAAAAAGTTTGCCCTTCTCTCCACTTACCTTAAAAATGTGCCCCCTAGTCTTGATATCCCCCATCGTATGGAATACTTCTGATTACTTTACAAACTTCTATAAGGTCATCTCTCAACCTCCTATGCTTTAGTGAAAAAAGCCCCAGTCTATCCAGCCTTTCTTTATAATTCAAACCTTCCATACCTGGCAGCATACTGGAAAATCTCTTTTCAACCCTCTCCAGCTTAATAATCCTCCTATAACTCCTTCTCTACAGGGAATAAAAATACAGAGTACTTATTTAAAACCTCAGCTTGTCTTCCAGCTGCACACAGATTACACTCTAATGGGTCCTTCTCTTTCTTTGGTTATTCTCTTGCCACTAATATATTTAGAAATTTCCTTTGGATTTTCCTTAATGTTACCCATTCTGTTTTTAATGTTCCCTCTTTACTCTCCTGATTTTCTTTTCAAAATGAAACCCTGTACTTTCTATTCTCCTCGAGAGTATACACTGGCATCTATCATAAGCTTTCTTTTTCCCTTACTTATTTTGTACATCTGTATACATCCAAGGTCCACTGGACGTGTTTGTCTCACTTTTCACCATTTATGGAACATGTTGGTCATGAACACACACTATTACCCGTTTGAATGAATCCCACTGCTCTGCTATGGATTTTCCTGCATCTGGCTGCTCCCCGTCTACCTTGGCAAGATCCGGTTTTATCTTATTAAAATACCTGAATTCAATATCTGTATTATCAGTTCATCTCTGTCCTTATCCATAATTAGCTAAAATCTTACTGAATTATGGTCATTGTTACCAAATGTCCTCCCACTGCCACATCTTCCACTTGCTGAGCTTTGTTCACTAAAATTAGGTCCAAATTATGTCCAATAGGACTTTCTATGTGCTAGCTTAAAAAGCTTTTCTGGATACATTATAAGAATTCCATCCCCGTAAGCCTGTCTCACTCACATTTTGTCTAACTCAGTTAATATTGAGTGAGTTGAAATTCCCTACTGTTATTATCTTATTAGTTTTAAATTTGCCTGAGATTTGCCCACATGTACTTTTCTATCTGTCCCTGACTGAAGGTCCAGAGTACAAGTAAAGCAAAATAACTACCCGTTTTTTTTTCAATTATAACCATTCAGCCTTATTTAAGGAACACTGTAAGATTCCATCCCTCCTTACTGCAGTAGTTGACTCTTTGAGTTCCCTCTCAAGCCCAACACTTTCCTGACTTGGAACTATATCCCCAATCTTTCTCTATATTGGCTCAAAATCCTAGAATTCCCTATCAGCACTATGTGTGTGCACCTACCTCTAATGGATTGCAGTGGTTTTAGAAGGCAGCTCATGCTAGTGAAGAGGCAGTTAGAGTAGGCAGTAAATGATCTTGCCACCATATCCATATCCCAAGAAATAATTTGAAAATAAATTATTGTCTATATCACCCCAAAAGTATTATTTCTATTTTGTTTGTCACCAAAGCTGAGAAAAGGAGGGAGCCTGTGAAAGAGAAACTAGGGAGATTTCCGAGCTTTATAAGCTGAATGAAGGTTAAATGTTTACTTTCCCTGGGAAAAGAGGCCAATTTGGGATAATGGTTAAATATTACTATGTTTCTCTCATTGTATAAATAAATCCTTCATAACTAAGGAATGAGTAACATTGAGAGCCAAGTGACAGACAGATCTCATAGTAACTTAAATGTTCAATATCCAACCTCAAAATAACTTGATACCAAATCTAAATTTGATCAACATGAACTTGTGGGATGGGAGGGAGAAGATGTGATAATGAATAGAGAACAGTCAGGGCAATCCACACCTAGAAAGACACCAGGCTTTTTTCCTGACTATGGTAATTTGCTTATTATCTTTCATCTCTGCTGTTTCAGGTGGGGGGAAAGGCCTCGATAATTGGAGCTTTTGAGCAACTTCTAAGAGAAGAAGGTCTGTTGGGCCTGACCAAGGGATTGTCAGCGCGCATCTTATCCTCCGCTCCAGCAACTGTCCTCTTGGTGATTGGTTACGAAACACTGAAAAAAATAAGTTTGAGGCAAGAGCTAGTGGAATCTCGACACTGGTAGCTGCCTTTGAGCTAGGATCTAATTGCAACAAACAGATGCAAGTTTCTACAGTGGCTATTAATGCATAGTTATAAAAGTTCGGTCACCTTGTACGTGAACATACTGTCTGAAATTTTAAACTTCAGTGATGATGCAGGTACCACATTAAGGCAAAGGACCTTATCCTAAAAATTACTTTTCTGTTTTTTGGTTTAAGAGTATTAATTATGGAAACATCTGGCAGTCCATTGATAGATTTTGACTTTAAAAGCGTGGGATTTGTTGGAGAAGATTTTAAGTTGCGTTACATAAGGCTGCTGCACTACCTGTAAGCCTGGTGCTGAAAGAAGTTGGTAATGAGCTTAGGAGATTTCTTGGCACGAAATGCCAGCATATTAGTCTGAGTGAAATTGCTACACTTGTAGCCTCTGTACTATATCAATGAAAGTAGGCTAAAACTGCATTTACACTATAAGCCAGGAACAGAATGGATTACCCTTTGAGGTTGTTATACAATTTAAAGCACTGGCTTGTGCAGACTCCTCAAACTTCATTTCGTTGCTCTGTTTACACAGATATTTTAGAGGCGAAAACTGGTGTTTAACTGCCCCACAGTGTTATTCAAGCACCTCGGATCACTTTTACTTTTAAGGCCAGAATAGATTCTGTGAGTTTAATGAAAATTAATTTATATTTATTTGATGGTTCGTAATGTACTTGTGAGTAACAGTATTATCTTTATAACGCTTTTGCTTCTGACAGCTACAAATCAAAACAAAATGGCAGCTTCAGTATGTCTCATTCACTTTTTACAGAGACAGCCAGGACCAGGTCTAATCTGCAGGTGACACAAGCTCACTCAACAGAGGTCATTGGACCAGAGCTGTAATTGAGATCCCATTTTAAAATACACATTTTGTCCTTTTTATTCTCATTATAAATTCCAGTGCTAATATTTATAAAGGAAAGTACCTGTCACATGGTAATTATACTTTCCTGTAGGTGCTCAAAATTACATAGAATTAACAGAACAGAAGCACATCATTCTGCCTAACAGTGCCTATGTTTCACACAAACGTCCTCCCACTGAATCTTCGTCTCACCCTGTCAACATCCCCTATATTCTTTGTCTCACATCTAACTACCTACGTCCCCATAAAAGCAGAAAATGTGACCTTTTTACAGAAGAGCCTACAATAGTAAAATGAAGAGATGAACAAAGCCTAACAGTTTTAATTGATCTTCCCTGCAATTGCACACAGGGTGTGATGAGAAAGTATAGTCTGAGGAGCAAGGATACTGGATAGGGGAATAAATGGTTTAGACCAATGCAGACAGAATTCAGTCCCTATTTTAAAGTCATATGACCTCATTCATTATTTTTCTAATTGAATCATAAATCTCTCTCTATATATTTATAAGAGCAACTGTCTTTGAAAAAATAGTTCCCAGTTCTTCCTCCTCTCTGTGAATCATACAGCACAAAATGAGGCCTTTCAGTGCATTGAGTCTATGCCAACACTTGAGTCTTTGAAAGCATTATCCAATTAGTCCTAGTCTCCCAACTCCCACTTTTTCCCCAAAGGTCTGCAATTTTTTTTTCTTTCCAAGTATTTAATTTCTTTAGAAAGTTATGATTAAGTCTGGTTTCACCACTCTTGCAAACCGTACATTCCATATATTAACAACTCCCTGTGTTTTAAGATAACAGCTTCTAGTAGCTCCTCTGGTCTGTTGCCAAGTACATTAAACCCGGTTACTGAAGAAAAGAAGAACTATCAAAACCAAATCAAAGCTATCAAAACTATATTAACAGTATCTAATCTTTCCCTTAATCTTCACTGCTCCCAGAACAACCTCAACTTTCTAACCTCTCTATGAAACTGATGGCCCTCACATTTGGTAGTAAATCCTCTTTGTACCCTAAGGCTGCGATACCTGAAATTTGGCGCCCAGAGTTGAACAATATACTGCAGCTATGGCCTAACCAGAGACTTGTAATGTTTTAGTATAACCTCCTAGAAGACACCTAGAAGTGCACGATAAATCTACTCCGATAATAGTCTATTTGCCTCGCCTCTGTGGCCTCCTCTAGCCCCAGATTCTCTGACATATCTGCCTTCCTCCTGTTCTAGCCTTTTTTTTATTCCCAGTTTCTTTGCTCTATCACAGTTGATGTTGCCACCCTAACCTATCTTTTCAGATATTTGTTCAAGCCTATCACTTTGATTGCTCCTTATGTGCTGAATGTTAATTTTTTTGTCTTGTTTACTGTCCTGCAAGGTCCCTTAGTTTGGATTTATAACATTTAAAGATGCTATTTAAATGCAGCTGTTTTGCATTTGCCCCCGCAACCTAAGAGAGAAGGTATAAATAGCATAGGCAGTTCCCATTATGAATGTGGGAAAATTAACACTATCGGAGAATTTCAGGAATGCACAGGATATAGGAAAATGGTGAGCAGGGAAAGGAACAGCTGGCCTATTGAGCTTGTCCCACACTCTTGACAGTTGGAGAACTGTAGTTAAATGCTTCCTGATGCCCCACCCTACTTAATACCCACCCCTCCCATCATCACTAACACCCACTGTCCCTAATGCTCCACCCCGTCCCTACTTTCCCAAGCTCCCCCATCACCCAACCCTCAATAAACCCTAGACCCACTGCCATGTTCTTTCCTGGGAAACATGAGAAACAGCTAAGGGCGAATAATGAAAGTATAATGACCCAATCCTCACCAATCTGTCAAACTGAAATAATCAATCTATAGGGTAGCATTTCAGCTGTTGTTATTTTATAGACCTCTACTTGAATGCCTCCAAGTCTATGCTGCTCCAATGTTTAAAACAAGTTTGAATTGCTATTACCAGAATGACTAAGGCTCTTTGAAGTAGAAATAATACTTGTAGCTCCCATCTGAACCTTTTCCAAGAGCAGTCTCACCATCTGTGCGCACCAAAACTGGGCAGAGTAATTTCAGTGTGATCTAACCAGTAACCTGTTCAGCTTTTTAGATCTTCCCCAAGACAGCTCTAAGCTTATTATATTATCACAAAATCAGTTTATCTTAAGAGATAGTATATGAAGGTGTCTATTCAGTCTGAGGCCATTACAGTTCACTCATTCACTGAACACTGTCTTTCGTATGGTCTACTAGCATTAAACAAATTGTACTGCAGATGGCATGCAAATCGATCATCGAATGTTTGAAAAATTCCTCCAAAAGTGGGTGTTAACTTGTATGCTGAGTATAAAAGTGAAAGTGGCAGTGGGTGTTTGGCATCTTTGTCATTGTCTACTCGGTGTAGGTGTGTTTTAAGTACCCACACATCTGTGCAATGTGACCTGTATTGCCTGCTTAATACTTTATGCCCAGTTATATGGTACAGGAAGTAAAATGCCCATTTACAAACACAAACAACATGCATATTAGGATGAAGAGGAGGCCATTCAGCTGCTCTAACCTGCTCAACCATTTGCTAAGATAATGGCTGATCTGATTGTATCCTCAATTCCACTTTTCTGCCTATCTCCAACAATGTTAGACCCTCTTGTTAGTCAAGAATCTATTTACCACTGTTTTAAGAGGTATTCAAAGATCTACCTCCACTATCCTCCAGGGAAGAGAGTTCCACAGTTTTGCAACCCTCAAAGAGACAGAATTTCCTAATTCGCATTTAAATAGGAGACCCATTATTTTTAAACTATCACTGGTTTTAGTCCCTTGTCCTCAAGGGAAATCATCCTTTCAGTATTTGTCTTCTCAGATCCCCTCAAGATCTTGTATGTTTCAATAAGATTACTTTTCCTTCTTCTAAACTCCAAAGGTCACAGGCCCAAATTGCCCAAACTTTCCACATAATATAACCCCCAATCCAGGTATCAGGAAAATGACCCCTCTCTGATCTGTATTAAACATACTTGTATTCTTTGTTAAATAATGAGACTGAAGATGTACACCATGCTCCAAATGTGGCCACACTGCTTTCTCTATCCGGCTGTAGCCAAACGTTCCCCCTTTCATAGTCCATTCCCCTCACAATAAATAATGACATTCCATTATCTACCTAATCACTTGCCATACCTGCAAGGTAATGATCTATGATTCATGTACCAGAACGCCCAAATCCCTCTGTATGTCAGAGTTCTATGATCTCTCACAAATTCATTGAATTGTTGCTTTTCTATCTTTTTAGCCATAGTGAACGAGTTGATATTTTCCAACAACATTGTATTCCATCTATCAAGTTTTTTTGATTGTTCACTTCACCTAACTATGTTCCTTTGCAGACTTCATATGTCTTCGGAATCTGCTTTCCTACCGATCTTTGTCTAATTATATAATTTAGTAATTTTACATTTGGCCCCATCATCCAAGTCCTTTATATTGATACTAAATAATTAAGGCTCCTGCTTGTGACAAGCCATTTGTTGCACCTTACAACCTAAAATAAATTCATTCATGCCTATCCTCTGTTTCCTGTTATCCAACCAATCCTCTACAAATGCTAATAAGTTAGTTCCTACTCCATTAGCTCTTATTTTGCCTGGTAATCTTTAACATGGCATCTTGCCTTCTGGAATTCAAAGTAACACACATCAACTGTGTCCCTTTTATCAATGTGTGTGTTGCTTCCTCAGATAACTAATAAATCAGTCAAACATGATTTCCCTTTAATAAAGCCATGCTGACACTGCCTGATTGCATTAAGATTTTCTGCTAATAATAATAATAGATTCCAGCATTTTGCCAAAGTAAATTGACTGTGTATTGTTACCTGCTTTCTGTCTCCTTCTGCCCTTGTGTACATTTGCTATTTTCCAAGCTGATGTGATCATTCCAGAATCTACGGACTTTTGTAAAATAAAAAGCAATGCATCTACTACCTCAATGCCACTTCTTTAACAACCTAGGATGAAGACCAACAGGATTTGTCAGCTTTTAGTTCTAGTAATTTTCTCCATACCTTTTTCCTCGTGATTTGTAATTGTTTTAATTTTGCTCCCTTTGCGTTCTGGTTCATCATCAGAACTCTGAAAAGTCACCATACTCAAAATGTTAATTCTGCTTTGTTCACACAGAGGCTGCCAGGCCTGCTGTGTTTCACCAGCAATTTCTGTTTTTGTTTCTTTTCATGCTGTAATGTTTTTTGCTAACTTTCTTTCCTTTTCTTAGTTTCTCGCTATTTATTAATCTTCTAGTCATCCTTTGGGGTCTTTATATTCTGTCCAGTCTTCAGACCTACGACTCATCTTTGTGAAATTATATGCTTTTTATATGCTTTCTATTTAAGGTACAGATACAATGGGCCAAATAGCCTTCATACGATCGTAACAAATAGGACAGGAGTAGGCCATTCATGACTCTCGAGCCTGCTTCACCATTCAACATGATTCCCCTACTGATCATGAATCTATCTATCTCGGCCTTAAATATACACAAGGTCTCACAAAAACCTTCTTGTGCACCGTTATGATTCTGTGATATTATCTTTAACTTATTTAATTAGTCGCAATGGTACATTATTTCCCTTCTTACTGGAATGTATATTTTCTGAGTATTCTGAAATATCTCCTTTAATGTCTGCCATTATGTCTCTGCTGATCTATCCCTTAATCTGGCTTCCTAGTTCACTTTAGCTAGCTCTTCTCTCTATGCTCTCATTATTGCTTTATTTAAGTTGAAAACATTAGTATTAGGTCTGTTCTTCTCTCTATCAAACAACATGTGAAATTTTATCATATTGTGATCGCTACTACCTAGATAATAGCCTTGAAGAAGAATCATTAATTTATTCTGTCTCATCGCATAGTCAGGTCTACTATAGCTAGACAATAGCTAGCTCTCTGGTTGTGCTAAAACATGCTGCTCTAAGAAACTGCCCCAGAAATACTCTTTGAAATTTCAATATCTAGGTTACCCTTGCCAATCTCATTTGTCAAATCTATTTGTAAATTAAAATTCTGATTATCTTAAAACCTTTCACACAAAAGCATGTTATTTCTTCCCCATGTATCATGTGCTGGAATATGGTTGCTGTTAGCCCTATAAACCACTCCGACAAGTAACTTCTCACCTTTACAGTTTCACGTGTCTACACAAACTGATTCCACAACTTGATCTCCAGAACTAAGGATCTCTCTCCCGTTCTGTCTCTTGACTGATGCCATATTAATTAGGAGAGCTACCTTTCCACCCCTGTTCAGCTTCCTGCCTTTCCTAAATGTTATGAGGTTTTTGACTTGCTCTCAGAGCTGGCTTGTTCTCGTTCAGACGTTTCGTCACCATGCTAGATGATGTCATCACTGGAGCCTCTGATGATGCGGTGTTATTCTACTCCACTTGGAATTTATACTGTTTGGCCTGTTATAGTGAGTAGTGTCATTTCCAGTTTTAATCTATACTTGAAGTCCAATTCTACGTGTTTGTTGATTGCATTACGGATGGAGAACCATGCCTCTAGGAATTTCCGTGCGTGTCTATAACTGTAGTAGCCCAAACCAAACATAGATACGCACGGGAATTCTTAGAGGCATAGTTCTCCACCCGTAATGCAATTAACAAACACATAGAATTATACCCCATTACAGACAGGAAGTGACACTACTCACCTTAACAGAGCAAACAGTATAAATTCCAAGCAGAGTAGAATAACACCGCTTTATTGAAGGTTCCACTGATGATGTCACCTAGCATGGTGACGAAATGTCTCAACAAGAACAAGCCAGCTCAGCGAGCAAATCAACAACTTCACCACAACCTGAGCTACAGATCTTTGCCAAAACTTTCCTAAATGTCATGTACCATTGAATATTCAGATCATAGTCTCTTCTATCTTGTAGGCATGTTCTTGTAGCCATTTCTCTCCAATGACTATCAGATTATACATATTTACTTCTACTTGCAGTTAGTTCATCTGCTTTGTTACGAATGCTATGTGTATTTAGATATAGCACTTTTAACTCTGTCATTCTACAGTTTGATTTTACTGTTGGACTATTAGATTTGTATACTCTGTTCCTTCTTGTCATGTTCTGATCACTATTTCCCTTACTGCTACCTCTCTCTTCTCTATTGAGTTATGGAATCTTCCCAAGCTTGATCCTTCACCCCCGTTATTGAGTTTTAAACCCCCTCTGCTGCCCTTGATATATGATGTGTCAAATCCCAACACAGTTAAAATAAAGGTCATCCCAATGATACAAATACATTTGTTCCAACACGGTTCAGGTAAAGGCCATCAAAATGGTGCATGTCCATTCGTGGGGTGAAGTATAGAGGCTGACCACTATTGCAAGTGCAGATGTCGTGGTTAAAAAGAGGGGTCAGCTAGGGACTACTAGGCTAACATCAATATTGGGAAGCTGCTTGATGGGTTTCTAAGAAATGTCGTTAGCAGGGATGAATTTTAAGACTATGGGGCATATTTTTAAGGCGGGAGGAGAGAAATTACATGCAAATACATGCAAAAATATGATTTTTGGGTGTAAGGAGCGGGGTTATCTTGTGTGTCAGCTTGACTGACACACCACAATTTATTATTTACAAAATAAAGCAAGATTCAAAATCAAGTTAACTTTTGTGACTACTGTTTCACACAGTCTGATTTTCCAGCATTCCAGCAAATCGTTAATAAAAACAGTGAACTGTAGCAGGCCCAACATCAATTTCTGCAAAACTAATAACTTGACTGCAGATTGTCTCTTAATTGCCAGTTTTTAAATACTCTAATTCCCACTCATGCTCAATGTGTTCTTGCAAACTTAGAGTGAAGCGTGTTGAAACATCTTTCTGAAAGTCCGAGTAAGCAGTATAAATCAAACGAGCCATATCTATCAACGAGCAACAATTTTTTAAAAAACTCAAGCGAGCTTGTGTGATGTGACCTTTTTTCCAGAAGCTGTTCTCTGTGTCTTTAACGGTCCTTTCTCTTCTCACTTTAAAGTCATATAGCATGGAAACAGACCCTTCGGTCCAACTGGTCCATGCCGAACATAATCCCAAACTGAACTAATCCCACCTGCGTACTCCTGGCCCATATCCCTCCAAATCTTTCCTATTCATGTACTTATCAAAGTGTTTTTTAAACATAACTCTGCCTGTATCCACCACTTCCCCAGGAAGTTCATTGCACATGCAAACTACCCTCCGTAAAAATAAATTACCCCAGAGATAGTAGGAGCTACAGATACTGGAGAAACTGAGATAACAAAGTGTAGCTGGATGAACACAGCAGGCCAAGCAGCATCAGAGGAGCAGGAAAGCTGACATTTTGGGGTAGATCTAGTCCCGAAACGTCAGCTTTCCGGCTCCTCTGATGCTGCTTGGCCTGCTGTGTTCATCCAGCTCTACACCTTGTCATCTAAGAAATCACCCCATTGCTTTTTAAAATCTCTCTCCTCTCGCCTTAAAAAAATATGCCGCCTAGTTTTAAAATTCATCCTTGCTAAGGACGTTTCTTAGAAACCCATCAAGCAGCTTCCCAATAATGATGTTAGCCTAGTAGTTCCTAGCTTTGCAATGTCCCTTGTTTGAAAATTCTAGCTACATGAAGTAGCCAGGAGGAACAATCACTGGTTCTGTGAAAACCCTGGACATGCGGCTGATGGAGCAGCTGCCGGTTTGTAAGATTTATATATTGAGAGTGTTATATTCTGTCATGTAGATTACAGTACAAGGGCTACTTCAAATGTGGCATAAGTGCAAAATGTATATTCCTAAAATGTAAATTGAGGAAGGTAAATTAGGATAAGTTTCAGTATTATCTCAATTCCTGCCGGCATTACACCTTTCAAATTTCCAGCCATGTGTGCTACAGATCTCTCTATTTAATGTTACTGTGACTCTCTAATCAAGTAGAGTTGCCAGTGAGACATGTCAGTGAGTCCCAAAGCTGCTGCCCCTGCAGGAATTTCACCAAAATCCACTCTGAGCATACCTGCTACTGTGTTTGTACTTCATAATTTTAAAAAGTAAAAGGCTGACTGCATAATTTTTCTAATCATGGATTTAATCAAATCCTCTGACACAGTGTTGTACATCTTATTTAAAAGACCTCAGGCAATTTTTTTACTGGTGATATACCTACACAGAAGTATAAGCACAGGGCATTTTAGGTGCAAACACTTACTGATTATGATTGCTGCTTACACATTTTCAGGTAGAATCGACCAGTTTTAGTATTGTTATGAAAATTGCTGATGACTGAAGGACTGGTTTCCCAAACCAATGCACTGTGTATCTATCCAGCCGGTTCTTGTTACACTGGGCGGGAGTCAAATGTTTAAATGTATTAAAGATAAACCTCTGTGTCTTTGCAATTGATTGTGTGAACATTGCTGAAAATGAGTTAATCATTTCTTTTCATGTGTGAACATACAGTTAGGAGCAGGGGCATATCATTCAATAAGATCATGGCTGATCTGACAATGGCTTCAACTTCACATTCCTGCCTAGCCCCAATATCCTTTGATTGCTTTGTTAACCCTAACCTTTGCCTTTAAAAATATTCAATTACCCTGCCTCCACCACTACTTGTGGAAGAGAAGTCCAAAGACTTACTAGTCTCTGGGAAAAACAGTCGTCCTATTTGACATCCTAAATGAGAGAACCTTTATTTGTAAAGACCCTTGTCCTGATCTCTCCCATGAGAGGGAACTTATTTTCAACATCCACTTTTTCACATCCCCTCAGGGTTTTTTACATACCACTGACTGGTTAGTGCTTTACTTTGATATATTAAAAAATTGTATTGAATTTGTTATTCTTCCCTAACACCTCCTGGACACAAAGCTCAACCTCTAAGGAAACCATGGGGTTAATCTGTAAACAAACTTGTTTGACCAGAACACCCATCATTCCACCCAGCATAGGTCTTCTTTCACAGTCATGGAGAATTAAATCAAATGACATATTGCACTGAACCCATCAGTTTCACCACAGGTGCGCTCAGTTAAAATTAACCTCATTATTTAGTACACACCAGAGATAAGAAATTTCTTCATTCTCTCTCTTTTACCCTTCTCCTCAATCTCTATCTTGCCTCCTTCCCCTTCCTCTCTCCTGTTTTCCCCCACATCCTCACCTTTTTCCATCTTCGCCTCTCACCCTTTTCTCACACTCTTCTCTTGTCACAGAAGAAAAACAGACTTATTTTACTTCAGTCTTTCTCATCCCTGGAGCACAAATTGAATACTTGCAGATAGGCAGGATTATAGCAGACTTCGCCCCACCAGGACCACTAGCTGTTCATTCCTGCCCAGCTGAACAACTTTGATTTCTGCCCCTTGTCCTTGGCTGGATGGATTGCCTCTGGAATTACAGTCTATCCAATGTTATCATTATTAGGCTATGTGCCTGAGTGAAAGAGTTGTACAGGTTACCCTAGCTATTGTCTTTGGATATGGTGGATCACCTCATACAACCAATTGAATGGGGTGGGGATGTATCACCTAGCACCCTGTTCAATTTTCAGTCTATTTAAGCTAATGGAAAGTCTGGTAGCTTCTCTCACCTTTTAAGACTATAAGAAATAGGGACTGGAGTAGGTTGTTAGGCCCCTGGAGCTTGCTCTGCCATTCAGTAGGATCATGACTGATCTGACATTCCTCACATCCATTTTTCTGCCTTTTTCCCCATAACCCTTGATTCCCCTTCTGATCAAGAATGTTTTCAGGTGAATTAATCCAAAGCTTATTAACTCGTGAATGAAACAAAGTCTCCTTATTTCATCTTCAGATTTTTTTTCTAGTTATTTACGGCATGTAGTTATTGACCTGTATATTCGAAGGAATGTTTCCTCCTATCAACTCTATCAAAGATGTGGAGGTGCAGGTGTTGGACTGGGGTGGACAAGGTCAGAATTCACAAGTCAACAGGTTATACTCTAACGGGTTTATTAGAAAACACAAGCTTTCGGTGCCTCGCTCCTCCTTCAGGTGTCAGTGAGAGAGGTGAAATCAGACACAGAATTTATAAGTAAAAATCAAAGGGTCACACCACTGAGGAGGATATATTAAACAAACCTAAGATGCTGTTAAATCTTTAATCAGTTAGAAGGTTTTAGTTGATTAATATGTATACGTAAATCCCTGAATTCCTTTCAAGTCACTGTCCTGAGGGAACTAAAGGTTTTATCCATGTAAAGAAGAGGTGACATTTTAGGTCAGACAATGTATGCTAGGTGTGAGGCCTTGTTTGGAATCTGTTTGTGTTTTGGTTTGGCGACAGACTGATTTTATTTCTCAAGTAGGAATTTGTAAAATGCCACATTGACTGACTGTTTATAAACTGTGTGCTTTTTGAACAAAATAGAATGCATCTGCAAATACAAATTCACCCCATAGATTTACATGTGTGTGTTTGAGGGAGAGAGAGTGTGGATAGTGTGGTGGGGTCACCTGTAGTGCGACATGAACTCAATATCACGATTGAAGACGTCCTCACGGTTATCAGCCTGTGTTCAGCAACTGTGTGTCGCTATTTATCCTGAAATCCGCCTTGGAGAACGTTTACCTGAAGATCCAAGGCTGAAGTGCTCCCCCACCGGGAGGGAACATCCCTGTTTGGCAATTGTTTCACGGTGCTCGTTGATCTGTTGTTGTACCGTCTGCATGGTTTCGCCAATATACCACGCCTCGGGGCATCCTTGCCTGTAGCGTATGCGATAGACAACATTGGCAGAATCATATTAGTATCTGCCATCCACGTGGTGGGTGGTGTTCCTACGTGTGACGGTAGTGTCTATGTTGAATATCTGACATGTTTTGCAGAGGTTGCCATGACAGGGTTGTATGATGTTGTGGTCGATGTTGTCCTGAGGGCTGGTAGTTTGCTTGCGAACAATGGTCTGTTTAAAGTTTGGAAGTTGTTTGAAGGCGAGAAGTGGAGGCATGGGGGAGATCTTGGCGAGGTGCTCATCGTCATCGATAATATGTTGAAGGCCGCGAAGAACATGGCATAGTTTCTCCGCTCCTGGGAAGTACTGGACAACGAAGGATAGTCTATCGGACGTATCCGGTGTCTGATTTCTGAGAAGGTCGTTACGGTTTGGAACTGGCAACATCTTCAGGTGTCAGCTGCGTTCCTCCTCATCCGAACAGATCCTGTGTGTGTACGGCTTGTCTGTAGGGAATGGCTGTTTTAATATGTTCAGGGTGGAAGCTGGAGAAGTGCAGCATCATGAGGTTACCTGTGCATGGGTTTGTGGTAGAGTGAGGTATTGAGGTGTCCATCCCTGATGGAGAATTGTGTGTCCAAGAATGAGACTGATTCTAAACAGTAGTCCATGGTATGTCTAATGGTGGAATGAAACTTGTTGATATCGCTATGTACATATGTACACTCTCTCTCACACACGCACACGCGCGCACACACACACGCAAATATATGGGGTAAATTTTTATTTGCAGATACATTCTATTTTGTTCAAAAAGCACACAATTTACAGTCAGTCAATGTAGCATTTTATAAATTCCTACTTTAGAAATAAAACAAGTCTGACTCCAAATCAAAACACAAACAGATTCCAAACAAGGCCTCATACCAAACATGCATGTCTGGCCTAAAATGTCACCTCTTTATACTGATAAAACCTGTAATTCTTTCAGGGCAGTGATGTGAAAGACATTCTCAGATTTACATATACGTATTAATCAATTAAATACTTTTGACTGATTAAAGATTTATCAGCATCTTAGGTTTATTTAATATATCCTCATCAGTGGTGTGACCCTTTGATCTTTTACTTATAAATTCTGTGTCTGATTCCACCTCTCTCACTAACACCTGAAGAAGGAGCGAGGCACCAAAAGCTTGTGTTTTCAAATAAACCTGTTGAACTATAACTTGGTGTTGTGTGATTTCTAACTCTATCAAAAGTGCAGCACATTGTAAACCTGTACAGGCTACTTTTTAACCTGCTCTTTCTTATTTAACTTATTCAACCTCTTCTTGTAGCTGAAGCTCCTCATCCCTGGTAACATCCTGGCCATCCTGTTCTATTCCCTTTGCTAAAATGTGACGCCCAGATTGTTCACAATGCTCCAGCCTTACCAGTGATTTATGAAGTTCCAGTATGATCACTTTGTTTTTAGATTCTTGTGCTCTTTTGATAAATATAAAGCCTATATTTGTTTTTTTTAACACCTTGTCAACTGGCCCTGTCATTCTTTAATGATTTGTATATCTGGACGTCAAGGTCAGTCTGCTGATCTACACTTTCAAAATGGTGTTATTTGTAGAAGTTACGTATCAGTCCTTACAAAGCGCATTAAAAATTAAAGTTGTTAGTTTGTGAAGTGATTTGTAATTTGAATTCTTGCATTCCTTTCAGGAATAAAGCTAATGCAAAAAGTCTACAGAAACTTTTCTAATTGCAAAGTCCCCCTCAATGAAATAAACTTGTCCAATTGTTACCATTGTCAGTTGTTTCCATCTGAGGATGACATCTTCTTGAGGTCATGAATTTCTGCCATAGATCTTCATACCACTAAACAGTCTGATTCTCAAGCCACACCTTCAGGGAGCAAGCTATGTTGTGTGTGGGATCTGAAGGACAGGATTTGTTTTCTTTCTTTCTCTGCTACATCATTAAGGTGTTTGGACTGATTGAGCTTGATGAACAAGTTGTCACCGTTCTGAACAGTTGGTAGTAAGCTCCTCCCAGTCATTAATATAAATCCTTCCACATTTCAAGAAGAGCTTCAGAATGTCTTTGTAGTGCTTTCTTTTTTCTCCCTGGAACACTGGCCGTTTGAGAACTGAGAAAAAAAAATACCTGGTGCAGGAGACATTTCTCAACCATCCAGACATCAAAAAGCAGCAACATAGGCTGAGGTTATTTCGGCCCTCGAGCCTTCTGCACCAGGCAATGAGCTCACATCTGATCTGTGACTTACTTCCACGTGGGTTTTTGCCCCACATTCAATAAACATCCAGTTAAAAAAGAATCTCTCAGTTTTAAAATTTTCAATAGATTCCACTTTAAGCCTGAAAAGTGTGATAACAGCAGGGAAGAAGCTGTTCAGGTATATCTAAGGTTCAAATGCATTCAGTGGGATAGGGAGGCACAAGTTGATCTTTATTCCAAAAATAATCTGTGCACTTGCTTGTTCAACTAGTATTTAGAAGAGGCAGAGAAACAGGATTTCAGAATCTGGAGAGGTTTCCCATTGTGGCTGCATTTTTGAAAGACAAGCAGCAGAGGGCACTCTAACTACTGTGTCTCAGGTTTCTCGACTCCCCTCTGGACTGGAGACTTCCACGCACGCACACTAACACATACGCACTTTCAATTTTGAACAGCTCAGTGTCATTTTTATCCAGACAGCGTCAAATGCACATGTTGTGGAGCCCTATGTTTGTTACTGCTTGCAGCTACTCCTGGCTGTGATGGTATGTCACTCTTATCCGTCTTGTGTCATCCTGCACAACCACTCTAGCTCTTCTGCTTCTGTTCTCCCAGAGGAAAAAATTGTTCTTAAAAAAACCGTCGTACTTGGAAACAAATGTACTGGTTGTAGTAGAGCTCTATTTTGAAGTCTAAAAGACAAGACGTACCAGTACATGTCATTTGCACATTTCAGAATTTATGCCCTGTAACATTGTCAGCCAACTACATACAGATCACCCCTCTTTCTACAAGACATAAACACTGAAAGTGGCATATCCCACATAGTGGGAGAGTCCAGAACCTGGGGAGGATTCAAGCATAGTCATTTAGGTCAAACGGTTAAAGCACTTCTTCACACAATATTACTGAAAACCTGGAACTCTATCCTTCAGAGGTAAAATCATATCTAACTGTGGCCTAAGCAGAAGTGAGATGACAGTGACAGCGCTTGACATCAAGGCTGCTATTGACAGTGTGGCATCAAGGAGTCCTAGTAAAGCAAGTCAGTGGGAGTAAGGGGGACAACTCTGTTGGTTGGAGTCATACATGGGCAAAGGAGGGTGGTTGTTGGAGCTCAGTCATCTCCACTTCAGGACATCGCTTCAGGAGTTCCTCAGGGTAGTGTCCTAGGCTCACTCATCTTCAGCTGCTTCATCAGTGACCTTCCCTCCAATATAAGGTCAGAAGTGGGAATGTTCACGATTGATTGTGCAATGTTCAGCACCACTCATGATTCCCCAGATATTGAAGTAGTCCATGTTCAAATGCAATAAGATCTGAACAATACCTAAGCTTGGGCTGACAAGTGGCAAGTAATATTCATGCTACTCAAGTGCCAGGAGATGACCATCTTCAACAAAAGAGAATCTAACTATTGCTGAATGTCCCACCACCAACACCTGGCGGTTACCATTACCCAGAAATTGAACTGAGCTGTTCTTATAAGTACTGTGGCAACAAGAGCAGGTAAGAGGCTAGGAATCCTGCGGCAAGTAACTCATCCCCTGACTCCCCAAAGATCATCCACCATCTACAAGTCACAAGTCAGGACTGTAATCGAACACTCCCCATTTGCCTGAATCAGTGCAGCTCCAACAGCATTCAAGAAGCTTGACACCATCCAGAACAAAGCAGTCATTTTGATTGGCACCGTAAGTACTCCCTCCACTACCGACATTCAGTATCATCTACAAAATACACTGCAGTAAGATACATGGAAACACCACCACCTGCAAGCTCTCCTCCAAGCCACTCACCATCCTGACTTTGAAATATTGCCATTCTTTCAGAGCTGTGGAGTCAATGTCTTGGGACCCCAACCCCCACAATGGCATTTGAATGTGTCTGCAATTTAAGAAGGCAGCTCACCTTCTTCAGGGCAATTAGGGATGGGCAACAAATGCTACCCCATCAATGCCCACCTGCCAAGACCAAATCTAATTATAGTTCAAAAATCTGTCAAAATCAGCCTTGAATATATTCAGTGACTCAACCTCTTTTCTCTGAAGGAGAATTCCATAGGCTCATGACCCTCTGAGAGAAAAAATTTCTTCCTCGTCTCTATCTTTAATGGGAGATCCCTCAGATTGAAACTGCCTCCCTTAGTTTTAAATTCTCTCATGAGGAGAAACATCCTCTCAACATTTAGCTGTATAGTAAAGGGTAAAAAGTGCCTTAACTCTTGGGTTTCATCTGTGTGAAAGGAAGTAGATCATAGTGATGTCGGATCACACGGAATGGAGTGTGGGTGTGTAGGGCTTGAAGAGGATGCCCTCTCCAAAAATCTCCTTTGTTCAATTAAGCCTGTTCCTGTTCACCTACAAGAGTGTAGAAGTCACATTACTATACTAGTTCTGTCAGAACCTTATATGTTTCAATAAGGTGGGTCATTGGTTAAGGAATGGTAGAAAGAGATAGGGGGGAAAAGCAGATAAGATAACAGAGATAAAAGGTACTGCAGATGCTGGAGACAGAGATAAAAGGTACTGCAGATGCTGGAGAAGATAACAGGTCAGGTATATTCAAATGAAATGATGGAACAAACTTAAAGCTGAACGGTCTCCTCCTGTCCTTATGTTGCAGCTCTTGCTATGTGTGGTCATGAATCCATTTCATTCATTATGAACACAAGCAACGACCTTGCAGTGTTCAGAATCTGTGATTCTATTGGCACTCACACTGTCCGGAGCAGGATTACAGACACGGTGCCAGGGCTGCCAGCTGGGCGAGGTGCCCCCTCCAATCAGGCAGGCTGCTGGTCACTTGCTTGGGTTTTTCTGAGCTAATTTTTTTTCTGCCTATTTCAATAAGAGACAGACCTGAGAGGAAGCTGAGAGGTTGCAGCTGCTGACTGACCTGATGCGATTGAAGTGACTTGACCTTCGACCTGGGTCACATTCAAGATAGGCACAAGCTCTCAGCAGCAGCCTCTCCCACTGAGCAGTGCTGTGTTAATTCAAATTGGATCAACTAACCTCAATGTCATTAAAAAAGCATAACCAGAGGAAACTGCATTTGGACTGACTGCCTAGTAAATTACACTTTGATAAGCTTCTCCCTGGGTCCGTCTTATTGACAAGAAGAATTGATAGGCAAACATTCTTGGGAGCTTGATGAGTTGAACATTTGGTAAAGGCAGCACTTTTCGAAGGACTTTTATTACATTTTGTGTAAAACCCGTGTGCAGAGAAGCCTCAAGCACAGTTCAGCTTTGACCAGAAACACTGGATTTAACTGGCACATCAATAATCAGACAGCTAATGAACCAGAATCAGACTGACAGATGTTAGATGGGATTGGCCCAATCTTAAACAACACAGCAATGCCCTCGGCACAATTTCATCTCCACTGAAGCAGAAATTGTTAAGCACTGTCCATAGGACTCACTGTGGCTTCTTAAGTCAACCTTTCATGTTTGCAGTCCTGTAATCTGTCAGGAAATCTGTATGTGATGTTTCTCTTTATTTTATAAATTGGAGAATGTTCACAGCACAGAAGGAGGCCATTCAGCCTGTCAGTTCCATGACAGCTGGGTATCAAGAACCGCTCAGATGCAGTATCACCCTGTAACGCTTTCTTATCAAGTGCTTATCTAATTGATTTGTGAAGGCCTCAGTTAATTCTGCCTCCTCTCATTCACAGGCAACACATTTTGTACTTAGACCTCTCACTGACTTCTCATTCCTCATGTTGTCTCTGGTTCGAACATAGAACAGTACAGCACAGTACAGTTCCTTCGGCCCACGGTGTTGTGCCGAACTTCTACCCTAATCCTAAGGTCTATCTAACCTCCACCCCTACATTATACTGTCACTCATATACCTATCTAATAGCCGCATAAATGCTCCTAATGAGGCCGATTCCACTACCCTCTCCAGCAATGCATTCCACGCCCCGACCGCTCTCAGAGTAAAGAACCTACCTCTGACGTCTCCCCTATATCTATGTCCACTCACTTTACCCCTCGGCCCTACCCTTTCTCTGGTCATTCTCTTATTCCTCACGCACGTGTGAAAAGCCTTGGAGTTTTCCTTGATCCTATCTGTCAAGGTTTTCACATGCTCCCTTATAGCTCTCCTAAGCCCTTTCTTCAGCTCCTTCCTGGATAACTTGTATCCCTCTAGTGCCTTTTCTGATCCTTGTTTCCTAAACCTTATATAAGCATCCTTCTTCCTCTTAACCAGTCGTTCGACCTCTCTTGAGAACCAAGGCTTCCTCACACGACTTCATCTTCCCTGCCTGCTAGGGACAAACGTATCGAGCACACGCAGTATGCATTCCTTAAACAATCTCCACATTTCAATAGTGCTCTTCCCTGACAGCATCTGTTCCCATTTTATGTTACCCAGTTCTTGCCTAACAGAATTGTAATTACCCTTCCCCCAATTTAAACTTTATCCTGCTGTATGTACTTATCCTTTTCCATGACTATTGTAAAAGTAACAGAGTTATGATCACTACCACCAAAATGCTCTCCTACCAACAGGTCTAATACTTGGCCCAGTTCATTGGTAAGCACGAAATCCAAAGTGGCCTCTCCTCGTGTTGGTCTATCTACATACTGTGTCAGGAATCCTTCCCGAACACACTGGACAAAATCCGCTCCAGCTAAACTGTTACAACTAAGAAGTTTCCAATCAATATTTGGAAAGTTGAAGTCACCCATGACTACAACCCTGTGACTTTTCCACCTTTCCAGTATCTGCCTCCCAATCCACTCATCCACTTCTCTGCAACTATTAGGGGGTCTGTAAAAAAAACCCCAACAAAGTGATTGCTCCTTTCTTGTTCCTGACCTCAACCCAAACTGACTCTGTAGACATATCATTCTCAAACTTCCTTTCAGTAGCTGCTATACTAGCCCTGACCAGAAATGCCACTCCCCCGCCTCTTTTTCCACCCTCCCTATTTCTTTTAAAGCATCTAAATCCCGGAACTTCCAACAACCATTCCTGTCCATGAGTTACCCAAGTTTCTGTAATGGCCACAACATCGTAGTTCCAAGTACCGACCCATGCTCTTAAGTTTATCCGCCTTATTTCTGATACTTCTAGCATTGAAGTATACACACCTCGAACCATCTCTGTGTCCACAATTACGTTCCATCAACCACATTTCTTTATTAACAAGCTTACTCCCTGTTGTGTCTGTTGGAAGGCTGAATACCTCATCCTCTGAATTACAAATCCGGTTCCCCACCCCCTGCCAACCTAGTTTAAACCATCTCGTATAGCTCGAGCAAACCTCCCTCCCAGGATATTTGTGCCCTTGCAGTTCAGGTGCAGCCCGTCCTTACTGTACAGGTCCCACCTTCCCCAGAATGTGCTCTAATTATCCACATTATGGAAGCCCTCCCTCCTACACCAGCCCTGTAGCCACGTGTTTAGCTGCACTCTCTCCCTATTTCTTACCTCGTTATCATGTGGCACTGGTAGTAATCCAGAGATAACTACCCTGTTCATCCTGGACTTCAGCTTCCAACCTAACTCCATGTATCGTTTTTCACATTCTCTGTCCTTTTTCTCCCTATGTCATTGGTACTGATGTGTACCGTGACTGCTGGTTGCTCAACCTCCCCCTTAAGGATCATGAAGTCACGATCCAAGACATCACGGACCCTGGCACCCAGAAGGCAACATACAATCTGTTCATCTCGTTTTCGTCCACAGAACCGCCTGTCTGTGCCTCTTACTATTGAATCCCCCACTACAATTGCTCACCTATTCTCCCCGCTTCCCTCTGTGCCACAGGGCCAGGCTCAGTGCCAGAGACCTTTACGCTATGGCCTTCCCCTGGTAGGTCCTCCCCTGCAACAGTATCCAAAAAGGTATACTTATTATTGAGGGGAATGACCACAGGGGATCCCTGCCCTGTCTGCCTATTCCCCTGCCCCTTCCTGACAGTCACCCAGCTACCTTTTTCATGTGACTACCTCCCTATAACTCCTCTCTATCACTCCCTCAGCCTCCCGAATGATCTGGAGTTCATCCGGCTCCAGCTCCAGTTCCCTAACGCGGTTTGTGAGGAGCTGGAGTTGGGTGCAGTTCTCGCAGGTGAAGTCAGAGGGGACACAAGCAGTGACCCTTACCTCCACATCCTGCAATCAAACCTTCCAGCTTCTCCACTGAAAACAAATACTGGAGATCACAGAGGGTCAGGCAGCATCCATGCAGAGAGAGCAAGCTAACGTTTTGAGTCTAGCTGACTCTTCATCAGAGGTGCAACAGGTACAATTAGTGTGAGGTCTACAACCAAGCTCTACTCTTTCATGTTAAGTTGTCGAAGAATAAAGAATAAATTAACCAATATAACTACATGAGGCAGAGAGAATAATTAAAATGGGATCACGTCATGTTGCACCTCTCTTTCCTTACACCACTTTTTAAACTCACAACCTTCACCATCTAGAAGGCCAAGCACAGCAGATACATGGGAACACCACCACCTGCAAGTTCCCCTCCAAGCCACTCACCATCCTGACTTGGAAGTATATCATCCTTCCTTCAGTGTCGCTGGGTCAAAATCCTAGAACTCACCCACCCCTAACATCATTTTGGGTCTACCTACAGCAAATGGACTGCAGCGGTTCAAGAAAGCAGCTCATCACCACTTTCTCAAGGGCAATTAGGAATGATAATCATTTCCAGAGGACAAAGTAGCTGTGAAATACAAGTCATACTTGGAAATGAATATACTGATTCTTCATTTTGAGGTACACAGGAGGAGTGGAACCAGCAATCATTATTCACAAATCTTCCTGGTTTTACCAGCCGGACTAATCAGTGATTCTAACGTTCAGTATTTAAAGAAAAATTAACGACTTTTTTACCCTCCATCCCTATCCTTCTAATTTAGAATTATATATTCAATAACATTAACACTACAGAAGCCTTTGAGTTAGAATATTTAAATTCAAGAGACTTGATGGACAAAAGGCTATTTTTCTGTTTTGTGGAATGACTCTCACAGTCCAGGAGCTGGGTTCTCAGTCTATTCTGTAATTTCAGGATATTTCTGAATGCCGTTTTAATCTCCTGGTCAAGAAATGCACAGGGAAATGTGAGTTAGAAGCTAGTAAAATCCAAATCTCCAAAAATACAGATCATGGAGATCAGAGAGACTAGGCAGATTCCCATTCCCATTTCCAACACACTGGATGAAGATACCCAGTTTTAATCACAACCAAATTCCTGAAGTTTGAACTGATATGAATCTGTGGAACTCATTGTGCAGAAGGATGTGGAGGTCAAGTCATTGAGTGTCTTTAAGGCAGAGATAGATGTGTTCTTAATTAGTAAGGGGATCAAGGGCTACAGGGAAAAGGCAGGAAAATGGGGTTGAGAAACATATCAACCCTGATCGAATGTTGGAGCAGACTCAGTGGGCTAAATGGCCTAATTCTGCTCTTAAATCCCATGGTCCTATGGACAAAGTCTAAGCACAGCATCCGCTGACTGGAATACCCAAGGTAGTGGATTTGGGATGACAGTTTAGAAATTTTAGTTTCTAAAATAAATCAAGGAGGTATTACCATGCTTTTCAGAATGGCAGTGGATTCAGCAGACTACATTTTCCAATCATCCAAAATAGAATAAAAGTTGCCTTTAGATAACACCTTTCACAATTTCTAGACATTCCAGGTCAATGACATGCTTTTCAAGTATAATCACTGTCATAGTTACATTAATTGCAGCTGTTAATTTGCAGACAGTGAGCTCCCATGAATAGCAATATGATAATAAACAGCAAGGCCAAGATCCTGTGCAGAGGATCATCAGCACACTGGCCTCTCCAGACACCTCCCTTTTCCACGATTCCCCAATTTTATCCAGGGTCTACTGAGCCTGGCAACTATGGAAATGAAGAGTGCACAGTCCTTTGGAGAGCTCTATTACAGAGGTGGGGAAAGACCAGACAACTCCCTTTTCCTCACATTTGCTGTAAATGGTAAGATTCAGTGTCCAGTCTGCACAATAATGAATGGATAAGTAGTGACTGGATAGGTGAGGTAAGTGGGTAAGATAGGAGATGAGTAGAGTGGAACATGGATGAGTAGGTAGGTGGGCTGGGTCAAGAGGTGTAAGTAGTTAATGTCAGTGTTAGTGTTGTGAAGAGGGATAGTCAGGTCAGGGCTGTGGTCAGGAGATTGTGAAGAGGGCAAGGAGTCAGGAGAGGGAATCAGGAGGTCATTGTGAGTATGGGGGAAGCAAAATCTGTTCTGTATTCACCACGGTGTTAGGCTAGGCTTTTCTCCTGGATAACTATTTTGGTAAGTACAGTGGAACTGTCCAAACTTTTCAACCCTAATGTAGATTTGAAGACTTTTGAGAGAGTCTCAGGGATGAGTGGGGGATATTGCTGATAGGAAGTTTGAGCTACCCAGGAATTTCTCATGAAGGTTGCTTGTCTGGACTTCTGTGGGGTGTCTGATGTGTGCTGTGGTGCAATGGCATCCTCTTGTGGTCATTTGGATATATGTTTATAAAAGAATAAACTGCTTTAGTTCACTGTTGACTCTGCAAGTGCTGCACACCGTTTAGTTTAGATTGTCCTGCAAATATGTCTGGCCTGTGATGATCCAGAGATCAAAAGATTTGGACCAAAATATTTTTGAAACGTAAGATAGGAAAGGGAGGCAGTGGCATAGTAGAAATATCAATGAATGAATAACATGGAGGCCCAGGCTAATGTTCTAGGGATGTGCATTTGAATGCCATAGGGGCAGAATTTAAATTCACTAAGTTTTTTTTAATTCAGTCATGGGATGTGGGTGTCACCGGCTGAGCCAGCATTAATTGCCTGTCCATAGCTGCCCTTGAGAAGGTAGTGTGGTAGTCAGCCATCACTTTAAACTGCCACGATCTAGGTTGAGCCACAATGCCCTTAGGGAGGGAGTTCCAGGATTTTCACCCAGCGACAATAAAAGGATGGTGATATATTTCCAAGTCAGAATGGTGAGTGGCTTGGAGGGGAACTTGCAGGTGGAGGTGATCCTATGTATTTGCTGCCTTTGTCCTTATTGATGGAAGTGGTCATGGGTTTAGAAGGGGCTGTCTAAGGATTTAGGTGAATTTCAGCAGTGCATTTTGTAGATGATACACATTTCCGCTGCCGAGAGTTAGTAGTGGAGGAAGCGGATGTTCGTGGATGTCGTGTCAATCGAGCGGGCTGCTTTGTCCAGAATGGCTTCGAGATTCTTGAGTGTTGTTGGAGCAGTACCCATCCAGGCAAGTGCAGAGTATTCCATCACACTCTTGACTTGTGCTTTGTAGATGATGGACAGGTTTTTGGGAAGAGAGGCAGTGAGTTACTCACATCAGGATTCCTTGCCTCTGACTTACTCTTGTAGTTGCTGTGTTTATGTGGCAAATCTAGTTGAGTTTCTAGTTAATGGTTACCCCAGGATATTGATAAGAGGGCCATTCAGTGATGGTAGCACCATTGAATGTCAAAGAGCAGTCGTTATACTAACCCTTATCAGAGTTGGTCATTGCCTGGCATTTGTGTAGGGCAAATGTTATTTGCAGTACAAGCCTGGATATTGACCAGATCTTGTTACGTTTGAACATGGTCTACTTCGCTATCTGAGGAGTCACAAATGTGCTAAACATTGTGAAATCATTGGCAAACATCCCCACTTCTGAGGTCATTGATGAAGAAGCTGAAGATGGTTGGGCCTAGGACACTAACCTCAGGAACCCCTGAAGAGATCTCCTGGAGCTGAGATGACTGACCTCCTATAACCACGACCGTCTTTCTAAGTGCCAGGTATGATTCCAACTGGCAGGAGTTTGCCCCCTGGTACTCAGTGATTCCAGTTTTGCCAGGGCTCCTTGATGCCACACTCAGTCGAATGTAGCCTCACGTCAAGTGCTGTCACTCTCACCTCACCTCTGGAATTCAGCTCTTTTGTCCATGTTTTGTATCAAGGCTGTGTTGAGGTCAGGCGCTGAGTGCCTCTGGTGAAACCCAAACTGGGCGTCACTGAGCAGGTTATTGCTGAGCAGGTGCTGCTTGATAGCACTGTCACTGACACCTTCCATCACTTTACTGATAATCGAGAGTAGACTGATGGGGCAGTAATTGGCCTGGTTGGATTTGTCCTGCTTTTTGTATACAGGATATACCTTGGAAATTTTCCACATGGTCAGGCAATGATGTAATTGCACTAAAAAGAACTTGGCTAGGGTACAGCAAGTCTTCTGCACTGTTGCTGGAAAATTTGGACTTAAAGTTTAGTATAACAGTGACCATGTAGCCATTGCTATAAAAGATTTTCTGGTTCACCAATGTCCTTTCAGGAGGAATTCTACCATCTTTGCCTGGCCTGACCTACATGTGATTGCTGATCCAAAACGTTGGAGCTAACTGGCCTAGCAAGTCATTCATTTTAAGGGAAATTAGGGAGGGCAACAAATGTTTATCCTGCTTGTGAGAGATAGTAGGAACTGCCGAAGCTGGAGAATCTGAGATAACAGGATGTAGAGCTGGATGAACACAGCAGGCCAAGCAGCATCAGAGGAGGAGGAAAGCTGACATTTCGGGCCTAGACCCTTCTTCA
>JAHRHZ010000081.1:316831-396490 GCA_024137785.1 Ginglymostoma cirratum | reverse complement strand
TTTATGAAGAAGGGTCTAGGCCCGAAATGTCAGCTTTCCTGCTCCTCTGATGCTGCTTGGCCTGCTGTGTTCATCCAGCTCTACACCTTGTTATCTCTCATCGTGCCTGTGACACTCAAACCCTACCCATGAATGAAAAAGATCAGAATGAGGCCATTCAGCCACTGAGTTTAAAATGATTAAGGTACAGATATAGTTGTAATTACAGAGACATGGCTGCGGGGGGACCAGGGCTGGAAACTGAACACCCAGGAGATTCAATATTTGAGAAGGACAGGAAAATAGGGAAGGAAGTTTGGGCAGCAGCAATACTAAAGGAATAAATCAAGGCAATAGTGAGAAAGTATATTGGATCAGAAAATCATGATGTGGAATTTATTTGGGTGAAACATCAAGAGGCAGAAAATGTTGGTGGGGATTGACTATAGACCCCTAAACAGTAGCAGAGATGTAAGGGATGGCATTAAACAAGAAACCAATAAGATTATTGCATCAATCATGCAATGAGAATACAACGATACTCATGAATGACTTTAATCTACATACAGATTGGACAAACCAAATACTGTGAAGGATGATCCCCAGGACTGTATACACAAGGATTTTGTAGACCAATACATTGAGAAGGCTATTCTAGACAGAGTGCTGTGCGATGAGAGGATTAATTAACAATCCTGTTCTGCCAGTCATTGGGGAGGATTGAACTTAAAATTATAGAAATGTTCATTAAGATGGAGAGGGAATAAATTGAATTAGAAACCAGCGTCTTTAATCTAAGTGAAGGCTCCCATGACAGTACGAGGCACAAGTTGGCAATGATGGACAGGGGAACCTTACTATGGGGAATCTATGATGTTATGGCCATTACAGAAACTTGGGTAACTCAGGGACAGGAATGATTGTTGGAAGTTCCAGGATTTAGATGCTTTAAAAGAAATAGGGAGGGTGGAAAAAGAGGCGGGGGAGTAGCATTTCTAGTCAGGGCTAGTATAGCAGCTACTGAAAGGCAGTTCGAGAATGATATGTCTACAGAGTCAGTTTGGGTTGAAGTCGGGAACAAGAAAGGAGCAATCACTTTGTTGGGGATTTTTACAGACCCCCTAATAGTTGCAGAGAAGTGGAGGAATGGATTGGGAGGCAGATACTGGAAAGGTGGAAAAGTCACAGGGTTGTAGTCATGGGTGACTTCAACTTTCCAAATATTGATTGGAAACTTCTTAGTTGTAACAGTTTAAATGGAGCAGATTTTGTCCAGTGTGTTCGGGAAGGATTCCTGACACAGTATGTAGATAGACCAACGCGAGGAGAGGCCACTTTGGATTTCGTGCTTACCAATGAACCGGGCCAAGTATTAGACCTGTTGGCAGGAGAGCATTTTGGCGGTAGCGATCATAACTCTGTTACTTTTACAATAGTCATGGAAAAGGATAGGTACATACAGCAGGGTAAGGTTTAAATTGGGGAAGGGTAATTACACTTCTGTTAGGCAAGAACTGGGTAACATAAAATGGGAACAGATGCTGTCAGGGAAGAGCACTATTGAAATGTGGAGATTGTTTAAGGAATGCATACTGCGTGTGCTTGATACGTTTGTCCCTAGCAGGCAGGGAAGATGCAGTCATATGAGGAAGCCTTGGTTCTCAAGCGAGGTTGATCAACTGGTTAAGAGGAAGAAGGATGCTTATATAAGGTTTAGGAAACAAGGAATGGAAAAGGCACTAGAGGGATACAAGTTATCCAGGAAGGAGCTGAAGAAAGGGCTTAGGAGAGCTATAAGGGAGCATGAGAAAACCTTGACAGATAGGATCAAGGAAAACTCCAAGGCTTTTTACACATTTGTGAGGAATAAGAGAATGACCAGGGAAAGGGTAGGGCCAATCAAGGATTGTAAAGAGAATTTGTATACGGAGCCTAAAGAGATAGGAGAGGTCCTTCATGAACACTTTTCTTCAGTATTCACAACTGAGAGGGACCAAGTTGTAGAGGAAGACAGTGTGAAACAGGCTGGTAGGCTAGAGGAGGTCGATGTTACTAAGGAAGATATAATAGGAATTTTGAGGAACTTGAAGATAGATAAGTCCCCCGGGCCTGATGGGATTTATCCAAGGATTCTATGGGAAGTGAAGGAAGAGATCGCAGGGACCTTTGGCGATGATCTTTTCGTCCTCACTGTCCATGGATATTGTGCCGGAAGATTGGAGAGGGGCAAAAGTCATTCCCTTGTTCACAAAAGGGAATAGGGATAACCCCAGAAATTACAGGCCAGTTAGTCTTACATCAGTGGTGGGCAAATTATTGGAAAGGGCTCTGAGAGATAGGATCTATGATCACTTGAAAAGGCACAGTTTGATTCGTGATAGTCAGCATGGATTTGTGAGGGGTAGATCATGCCTCACAAACTTTATTGAATTTTTTGAAGAGGTGACCAAACACTTGGATGAAGGTAGAGCAGTAGATGTGGTATACATGGATTTAAGTAAGGCGTTTGATAAGGTTCCCCATGGTAGGCTCACGTAGAAGGTAAGGAGGCATGGGATGGGGGGAAATGTGGCAGATTGGATTCAGAATTGGCTGACCCTTAGAAGACAAAGGGTGGTAGTGGATGGAAAATATTCAACATGGTGCTCAGTTACGAGTGGTATACCACAAGGATCTGTTCTGGGTCCTCTTCTATTTGTGATTTTTGTAAATGATTTGGATGAACGAGTGGAAGGGTGGATTGGTAAGTTTGCAGACGATATGAAGGTGGGTCGAGTTGTGGATAGTGCAGAAGGCTGTCCTAGGTTACAAAGGGACATTGATAGGATGCAGTGCTGGGCTGAGAAGTAGCAGATGGAGTTTAAGCTTGAAAAGTGTGAGGTGATTCATTTTGGAAGGACAAACTTGAAAGCAGAATACAGGATTAATGGAAAGATTCTTGGCAGTGTGGAGGAGCAGAGGGATCTTGGGGTTCATGTCCACAGTTCCCTGAAAGATGCCACCCAGATGGATAGAGTTGTTAAGAAGGCGTATGGTGTGTTAGCTTTCATTAATAGAGGGATTGAGTTCAAGAGCCATGAAGTTGTGCTCCAGCCATACAAAAGCCTGGTTCGGCCACATCTGGACTATTGTGTCCAGTTCTAGTTGCCTCATTATAGGAAAGATGTGGAAGCGTTGGAAGAGGTGCAGAGGAGATTTATCAGGATGATGCCTAGAATGGAAGGAAGGTCTTACGAGGAAAGGTTGAGAGAGCTAGGGCTTTTCTCTTTAGAATGATGAAGGATGAAAGGTGACTTGATAGAGATGTACAAAATGATCAGAGGTATAGATAGAGTGGACAGCCAGAAACTTTTTCCTAGGGTGGAGGTAGCTATTACGAGGGGACATAGTTTTAAAGTGAGTGGGCGTAGATATGGGGGAGACGTCAGAGAGTGGTAGGGGCGTGGAATGCATTGCTGAAGAGGCTAGTGGAGTCGGCCTCATTAGGGGCATTTAAGCAGCTATTAGATAGGTATATGGATGGTAGTATAATGTAGGGGTGGAGGTTAGATAGATGTTAGGATTCGTGTAAAAGTTCAGCACAACATCGTGGGCCAAACGGCCTGTACTGTGCTCTACTGTTTGGCAATGACTAACATTTAAGGAATATATGCAAGAATTGCAGCAATTGTTTATTCCAACACAAAAACAGAAATTGCTGGTAAAGCTCAGCAGACCTGGCAGTTTTTCCTCAGAACTCAACCTTGGGAAGGGTCACTCGTCCTGAAACATTTACTCTAATTTCTCTCCACAGATGCTGCCAGACCAGCTGAGCTTTTCTAGCAATTTCTGTTTTTGTTTCTGATTTACAGCATTCACAGTTTTTTGAGTTTTTAATTATTTATTCTGATCTTGCTCAAAATTAAAACAGTAAAGGAATTAGGGATAATATTAGATCCAAACAGGAGAGATATAAACTTGGCAGACAAAAAGCAGCAAGCCTTGGAGCACTTTAGAACGCAGCAAAAGACAAAAAATATATGATAAAAGGATGGAAAATAAGGCATGAGCATGAACTTACAGGGATAACTGACAGTAAAAGATTCTATAAATATGTGCTGATGACAGAAAACTGTACAGGATTGTGAAATGTGAGGAGGATGCAAAGAGGCTTCAGTGGAATTTAACAAGTTGAGTGTGTGGGCTGGATCAATGTGAAGTTATGCACTTTGCCGTGTAAAACTGAACACTATTTTAAACTGATATATTGAGAAGTTTGGATGTACAAACAGATCTGGATGGCCTTGTATATCAGTCAATAAAAGGAGATAGCAGGCACTGCCAGCAATAGATGCGTCTGTATCCGCGGAAATCAACGCAGATGTTAGAATAGCCTTCTTAAGGGAAAACCCACAGTAAGTAATTGGCCTGGATATAGACCCTGGCCTTTAAAGTTTTGGCAACGATCTGTAGCTTGGGTTGTATGTGTGGCTGTTGACTTGCTCGCCGAGCTGGCTTGTTTTTGTTCAGATGTTTCGTCACCATGCTAGGTGACATAATCAGTGGAGCTTCCAATGAAGCTATGTTTTTCTACTTCGCTTGGAATTTATACTGTCTGGTCCGTTATAGTAAGTACTGTCATTTCCAGTTTTGATCTGCATGGGTTTATATATGGAGTCCAATTCTATATGTTTGTTGATTGAAGTATGGATGGAGAACCATGCCTCTACTAATTTCTGTGCGTGTCTATGGCTTGGATTACTATGGTTACTTTGTCTCAGTTAAACTGATGGCCTTCATTGTCTGAATGTACTGATATTAAGGAGAGTTCATAATGCCGTTTTGCTGCTAGCTGATATTCATGTATTCTGATGGCTAGTTTCCTTCCTGTCTGTCCGATGTAATATTTGTGGCAGTCGTTGCATGGTATTTTGTAAACCACGTTCATTCTGCATGTTGTGGGAATAGGGTCTTTTATCCTTGTAAGTGTTTATCGTAGAGTGGCTGTGGGCTTGTGGGCCACAATGATTCCTAGAGGTCTTAGGAGTCTTGTTGTCAGTTCCGATATGTTCCTGATGTAGGGAAGTGTGGTTAATGTGTTAATGTCATACTGTGTCCTCCTGTTGTTGTCTGTTACGTAGGCATCTGTGGATGAAGTTGCGGGGATATCCGTTTAAGGCTTGTATAAGTGTTCTTCTTCTTCCAGGCGTTGTTCTGGAGTGCTGCAGTGTGTCCCGGCCCATTTCAATAGTGTCCCAATGCAGCTTTGTTTGTGGATGTTGGGCGGTTGCTATGGAAGTTGAGGGTTTGATCCGTGTGGGTTGCTTTTTATACTGAGGTTTGGAACTCCCTGTTTGTAAGTCGTTCTACCTTAACACCCAGAAACAGAAGTTGATTGTTGGTTTCTTCTTCCTGTGTGAATTTAATCCCTGTGAATCTGCTGTTGATGAGGCAGTGGGTCTCTTCGAATTTGTTGCATTTTATAATGACGAATATGCCGTCTACGTACCGGATCCACACTTTAGGTTGAATGCAAGAGAAGGTGGTGTGTTCTAGTCTTTGCGTGACAGCTTCTGTGATGAGTCCCGAGATGGGTGACCCCATTGGTGTACCGTTGATCTGTTTGTATATTTGACCATGAAAAATGAAGTGTGTGGTGAGGCAGAGGTCTAGTAATTTAAGTATGTTGTTCTTGCTGATGGAGTAGCTGGCCTGCGTTGCTGTTTCCTCTAGTAATGTAGCCACTGTTTCTTTGGCTAGTGGGATGTCAATTGATGTGAATAAAGCTGTGATGCCAAAGGATACCATAATCTCATCGTAGCTGATTTTTTATGTTCTTGAGGATATCGAGGAAATCTTGCGTTGAGTGGATAGAATGAGGTGATCCGTCTACTAGGTGTTTCAATCTCTGTTGAAGGCCTTTTGTCAGTTTGTGTGAAGGTAGGCCTGGTAGGGAGATAATAGGTCTGAGAGGGATGTCTGGTTTATGTATTTTAAGCAGTCCATTGAAGCGGGGAATGGGGGTGCTGTTTGTGTCTCCTGGTTTTATTCTCATGAAGCCTGTCTTGGTTATCTGCCCTGCATTCAATAGTCGCTTCAGCGTCTGGGTGATACTGTTACCTAGTTGCGGAGTTGGGTCTATCACCACCTGTTGGTAAGTGGTTGAATCTGCAAGCAATGTCTGTGCTTTCTTAATGTAGTCTGGTTTTTTCAAAATGATGGTCATGCGCCCTTTGTCTGCTGGTAGGATTATAATGTTTTTGTCTTTCCTGAGTTTATCTAGTGTTTTTCTCTCTGCTGTGTTCAAGTTGTCCGTTCTGTTCCTTCTGTGTAATGTGGGGATTATAGTTTGTCAAATGTCTTGTTGTGTTTCGTCTGCGAGTTTGTTGTCTTTTAATGTAGTCTCCAAAGCGGCCATGAAGTCTGTTCTGTTCGCATCTTTGTGGTTATAGATCAGTCCACGTAATGGGACAGCTTTCTCTGTTTCTGTGAGTTGCCTGTTAGATAGCTTTCTTATCCATGTGTCCAATTTGTTGTTGTTCTCGTTTTTGTGGTGGGAGACCTGGCCGTTAACACAGATCCTATGCAGACCAGCTAGTAGGATTATTCACAGACATTTTCAACCTCTTCTTACTGCGATCTGAAGTCCCCATCTGCTTCAAGAAGACCACCATCATTCCAGTGCCAAAGAAAAATCAGCACGCGTCAAGTGTGTCTGAACGACCACCACCAGCTGGCTCTGACATCCATAATTATGAGCTTCAAGTGGTTGGGCATGGCTCACACATCCCTTGCAATTCACATACCGACACAACAGGTCCACAGCAGATGCCATCTCTCTGGCCCTACACCATCTCTGGAACATCTAGACAACAGGGATATCTACATCAGGCTTACTTATTAACTACAGCTCCACCTTCAGCACCATAATTCCAAACAAACTCACTTCTAAACTCTGGGACCTAGGTCTCTACTCCCCAGTCTGTAACTGAATTCTCGATTTCCTGACCAACAGACCACAGTCAGTAAGAATAGGCCACAACATCTCCTCCTTGATAATCCTCAACACTGGTGCCCCGCAAGGCTGTGTACTCAGCCCCCTACTATACTCCTTATACATACACAACTTTGTGGCCAAATTCCATTTACAAGTTACTGACAACACCACCTTTGTAGGTTGGATCTCAAGCAACGACAAGATGGAGTACAGAAAGGAGATAGAGTGCTTAACGACATGGTGTAAAGACAACAATCTCTCCATCAATATCAGCAAAATGAAGGAGCTGGTCATTGACTTCAGGAAGTGGAGTAGAGAGCATTCTGTTACCTGCATCAATGGTGTTGAAGTGGAGATGGTTGAGAGCGTTACGTTCCTGGGACTAACGATCACCAACAATCTGCTGCAGTCCACCCACATTGAAGCTACAGTCAAGAAATCACAGCAATGAGTCTACTTGCTCAGGAGCCTAAGGAAATTCAGCATGCCCATAAAGACTTTTACCAATTTTTATAGATGCAAAGAAAGCACTCTGGATGCATCACAGCGTGGTATGGCAAATGATCTTTCCAAGACCAAGAGAAACTACAGAGAGTTGTGAACACAGCCCAGTCCATCACACAAATCAACCTCCCATCCATTGACTTCATCTGTACTTCCCACTGTATCAGGAAAGCAACCAACATAATCAAAGATCCCTCCCACCCCAGTTATACTCTCCTCCACCCTCTTTTGTTGGGCAGAAGATGTAAAAGTTACACATATGAACAGGTGCAAGAACAGCTTCTTCCCCACTGTTATCAGATTTTTGAATGGGCCTCCTTAAAGTTAATGTTGATCCCTCTGTGCACCTTCTCAGCAGCTGTAACAGTCCTGCACGCTATTCTGTTACCCTGATGCACCTGTACAGTAAGATCAGCCTGTAAAGCACATTAGACAGTAATTTTCACTGTACCTTGGTACACATGACAGTAATAACTCAAATCAAATCAATTAGAAAGGTCAATTGTATACTGGCTCTCATTGTCAGAGGATTTGAGTTCAGAAATAGGAATGTTATTGAAGTTATATTGGACCTTGGTAAGACCACACCGGAGTACTGTGTGCAGTTTTGGTCATTCAAACATACAATGAATAAGAGTAGGCTATTCAGCCCTTTGATCCTGATCCACCATTCAGTAGGATCATGGATGGATGTTAATACACTGTAATGAGTTCAGAGAAAGTTTACAAGACAAGTACCTGGACTGAGTGAATTGACTAATCTGATTTTAACCTCAATTCTACATTCCTGCCTATCTCCAATAGTCTATTATCCCCTTGGTAATTAAGACTATATCTACCCTGGCTTAAAAAATATTTAAAGATTCTGCATCCACTGCCTTTTGAATCATAGAATCATAGAATTATAGAATCCCTACCGTGTGTAAACAGGCTATTCAGCCCATTGACTACACGGACTCTCCAAAGAGCATCCCACCCATGCTACCCCTACCCTATCCCTGTAACCCAGCATTTTCCAAGGCTAATCCATCTAACCTACACATCCCTAGATACTACGAGCGATTTAGCATGGCCTCAGGAAGAGAAATTCAAAGACTGCCAATTCTCTCAGGGAAAAAATGTTTCTTCATCTCTATATTAAATGGGGCTCCCCTTAATTTAAACTATGACCTCTAGTTTTAGTTTCTCCTATATGAGGAAATACCCTTTTGACATTTACCCAATCAAGGCTAGTATTGGGAATGGTAGGACTATCATTAAAGGAGAGATGGTTCAATCCGGCATGTATTCACTAGAATTTAGAAGGGTGTGAGGGGATCTGATTGAAACATGCAAACTTCTAACAGGGTTGGACAGACTAGGTGCAGGCAGGATGTTTTCCTTGGTTGGGGAGTTTAGAATCAGGGGTACAGTCTCAGGATATGGGATGGATCATTTAGGAATGAAATGAGGGTTTTTTTTCGCTCAGAGTGTGATGAACTGTGGATTTTGCTACTACAGAAAACTGTGGAAGCTGGGTCGCTAAGTATATTCAAGAAAGAGATTGATTATATTCAGATATTAAAGACATCAAGCTACATAGACAGAAAGTGGGAAAACGGTGTTGAGTTAGAGGATCAACCTTGCTAATATTAAATGGTGAAGTAAGCTTGAAGGACCGAATGGCCTACTCCTGTTCCTGGTTTCTGTGTTTCTAGTTTCTATGATAATGGCTGATTGTAGAACTCAAATTTACATTTTTGTCTGCTCTCTGAGACACCAAAACTGGATCAATCTCAGTTCTGAATATCATCAATAACTGGGCCTCCACAAAACTCTGATATCCCACTCTAACATAGATTGACAGATAAATATTGGCCAGGATGTTGGGAAGAGCTCCCCTGCTCTTCCTTGAAGCAGTGCATCTACCTGAGAGGACAGACTGGGCCTCAGCTTATCGTACCACCTGGAACCAGATCCTCTAACAGTGCAGCACCCCCTCAGTCAGCACTTGAGCAGTGGTGGGGGTAGTCAAAATGAATGAACACAAAGCAAATGATCAGACACAGTGAACTCACAACTTTCTCACACAGAACAAGGCCTCTTTATTATAATAAAATGCACAAGATATTTACAAATATATAAAGAAATTTACATGTTTATAACATTTTTCTTGCATCCTAACTGCTAAATATGATTAATGCTTGTCCCAATATTGTTAGCATAAAATGCTTGAGTGATCCTATTGTCAAAACAGTCAGTAACAATGAGTCTGTTACACTGCTGCAATATTCCTCTCACTGTCTCCTACTTGTAACCAAATACAAGGCTCATTCTGACCTCGAATCACACTATCGATCATTGGGGGCTGCCTGCAGCTCACCTTGTCCATGCAAATCTGTTTCCATGGTAGCTCAGTAGCTCTGATACAAATGAATTTGTACCAAACTGACACACTCTCCCTGTACTTGAGTGTCAAAAAGGGGACAGATTTCATTATCATAGATGCTAAGATTGATAAAAGATTCAGCAAGTAAAAACCAGCATCTCCAAAAAGACAGACTGTACAGCTAAGACTAGATATATGTGATGGAATACTGAAATTGATTCAGAAACTCTGCAGCATCTGATGAGGTTTCCTTTCGCGTCATCTTCAATTTCTCTTCCATTTATTGATAGATTCAGTGTTGTTTCCAAATGCTTTGTGAGATGCAATCCTTGCTAACACTAGCGTCAGAGGAGTGAGCTGTAGTGCTGCTTATAACTCTAAGGAAGGTGTGGATTGAAGATTTCATTTACTCTAGAGACTTGAGCACTTAAATGATGCTGATCCTGCAGTGGAGTATTAAGGGAATGTTGCACTACTAGTGGTTCTATCTTTGAAATGAGATGTTAAATTATGCCTCTGATAGGAGCCTAGGAAATGATGATTGGACTCTAGGAAGTACAAAGGATCAGAGGGACCCTGGTGTGCATGTCTGTCGATCATTGAAGGCAGAAAAACAAACAGAGAAGTTGATTAAGAGGGCACAAGAAGGATACTTGCCTTTATTAGTCAAAGCATTGAATAAAAGAGCAAGGAGGAGATGTGGTGCTGTACATAATGCTACTTTGGTCAAAGCTAGAGTGCTGTAGACAGTTTAGGTTGCTGTAGTATATGAGGGAGGGTATAGAGAAGGCCCGCCAGGATATTTCCTGGCTGGAGTGATTCAGCTATGAAGAGAGTCTAGATAGTCTGGAATTGTATCCCTTAGAGCAAAGAAGGCTGAAGGTAGACCTGCTTGAGATGTACAAAGTTATGATGGGCATAGACAAGGTAGATATGGAGAAACCATTCCCCTTAGTAGAGGTGTCAGTATCAGAGGACACAGTTTTAAGGCAAGGAGTAGGAGTTTCAGATGGGATTTGAGGGGTTTTTTTAAACCCAGAGTGTTGTTGGAACCTGGAATTCAGTGCTTAAAGGGTTAGTATAGGTGGGAATCTATACAAACTATTTAGATAAGCACTTGAAACACCATAACATAACACATGGGTCAAGTGCTGGAAAATGAGATTAGAATAGCTGGATGCTTGATCACCAGTGAAGACTGACGATAATGGACCGAAGGGTCTTTTTTCAAGATATAAACACTGTATAAGTCTGTTTACTCTCTCAGCTGAATGTCAGACATACCTTGGCACCATTTCAAAGGCAAGCAGCGGCGTTGTCCCAGTGTCCTGACCAATATTTCTCCCTCAAACAACATCACTGAAACAGATCATGATCACATTGCTGTTCATTGGAGCTTGCTGTGCACAAATTGTCTTCTGCATTTTGTACATTTACAGCAGAGACTGTCCTTCCCAAATATGACGACGACTATAAGACACATTGGGGTATCCTGAGGACATGAAAGGCACTAGATAGATGCAAGCATATTGTTAGCTCTTACGAATAAATTTGTGAGGACAGGGGAGATGCTTTCCATGCCTTCAGATGAACAGTGACCCACTTTTGCTGCAGACCCATGTCGGTAGGGCAGATGATGAGAATGCTCCTGACAGATCCATACATTGCAGTGTCTTACCAGTAAAGTTAATGAGGGAGTTCAAAAGGCTCGAATACAGGACAATGAAAATAAAAGGGTTCTGCATGGTTAGATGATGAGACCACGTCATGTCCCCTTTTCACACAGTTTGCCTCTTGGTAATTTGTGTGTCTGTTACATGTTGCGACAAGCCACTCAAAGACTCAAACTAGCAGCAACTGATGCATAAAGTTCAGCCAAGGGTTATCGCAGGTGCCGACCATTGCAAAAATAAAAGGCAATTTCAGATTAAGTTTCAATGAATGATTTGTTCAGAGAATATTGGATCTTTCATTTAGTATGCAAAGTTTCTTTAATTTTACGGGTCCCATGAGCTGTTTAATTTAACAAGAGCGCAGACACCAGCTTCAACGCTCCTAGCTTAGCATCTCAACCAGCCCTAGTAGTTTGATTCGATTAATTCAGAAGCTCAGTACTAGGGGAAATGAGGCATCACCAGCTTGAGGGGTTTTTATAAATTGTATCATCTCTGCCGTTTCATTCTAAAACTTCGTGCCGATAATCAAGAGTGATAGAAGCAGCCCGAAATTTTATATTCTGTCTCAGAATCATGATGAAAATTCTGGAAGGATGGATTTGTCCAAGAACAGGACGATCCCATTCAACTCCTCAAGCCTGTCTACTCCTCAGTTAGATCATGGCAGATGTTATTTCGTGATTTACCTGCCTTTGCTCCAGAACCTTTACACTCACCAAAAGAAATCTCAAAATAATCAATCTTAAAAACTGCAATTTTCCCTTAACAGCCACAGGCATTTTTTTAAAATCACTCACGGGATATGGACATTGCTGGCTAGGCCAAAATTAATTGCACGTCCCTAGTTGCCCTCGAGAAGGTGATGGTGAGCTATTTTCTTAAAGTCCAGTCCATGTGCTCTAGGGAGACCCACAACACCATTAGGGAGGGCGTTTCAGGATTTTGATCTTGGGACACTAAAAGAACCGGTGGTATATTTCCAAGCCAGGATAGTGAGTAGCTCAGAGGGGAACTCGCAGATAGTGATGTTCATGTGTATCTGCTGTCCTTCTCGATGGTGGTGGTTGTGAATTTGGAAGGTATTGCTGAAGGATTCTTGGTGTGATGCTGCAGTACATCATGTAGATGATGTGCACTGCTGCTACTGAGCATTGGTGGTGGAGGGAGTGAGTGCTTGTGAGTAAGACCATAAGCCACAGGAGCAAGATTAGGTCATTCAGCTCACTGAGTCTGCTCCACCATTCAATGAGCTAATGGCTGATCTGATAATCCTCAACTCCACTTTCCTACCTGTTCCCCATGGCCCTTGATTCCTTTACTGATTAAAAATCTGTCTGCCCCAGTTTCAATAACCCTCTACAGACTCACTACCCTCTGAGAGAAGAAATTCCTTTCCCTTGCCCTTAATTCTGAGATTCTGTTATCTGGTCCTAGACTCTGACAAAAGGGGAGACAACGTTTCCACGTCTATCCTGTCAAATTCTGAAAAAATCTTGCATGTTTCAATAAGGTTGCCTCTTACTCTTCTAAATTCCAACGAGTACAGGTCCAAACGACTCAACCTCTCCTTGTAAGACAGTCCATCCATACCCTGTATTACTCTAGTGAACCTGCTATGGACTGCCTCCAATGCCAGTATATAAGGGTCATAAAACTGCTCCTTGTAGTCATCTGTGGCCTGACGAGTGCTTTGTATATTTTTAGCAAAACCTCCCTACTTTCATTCTCCATTCATTTTGAAATAAAAGCCAATATTCCATTTACCTTCCCTATTACCTGCTTAATTTAGATGTTTGCTTTGTGTGATTCATGGATGAAGACTCCCAGATCCCTTTGTTCCATAGCTTTCTGCAATCTTCCTTCATTTAAATAGCATTCGGTTCCTCTATTCTTCCTGCCAAAGCGCACTACTTCAGATTTCCTCACATTATATCCCATCCGCCAAGACTTTTTCCCCAATCATTGTCTATAATCCCTCTCCAGACTCCAGTGTCATCATCAACACTTGCCTTCTCACCTATTTTTATGTCGTTCGCAATCTTGGCTATAGTATATTCTCTTTTCTCATCCATGTCATTAGCATATGTTATAAATAATTGTAGCCCCAGCACTAACCCCTGTGACACACCTCTAGTTATAGCTTACACCTTGTAAATGCTCCATCATCCCAACTCTTTGTCTTTTATTAGCCAGTCGTCTATCTAGACTAATGCACTACCTCCAGCACCATGGTAACTTACCTCTTAAGCAGCCTAATATGGAATACCTTATCAGATGGCTTCTGAAAATCTAAATATATTTCATCCATTGCTTCTCCTTTATTAATCTTGCTTGTTACCTCCTCAAAGAATTCTAGTAAATTTGTCAGGCACAATTTCCCCTTCATGAAACCACGCTGATCCTGGTTGATCAAATTATACATTTCTAAATACTCTGCTATTACATCCTTTATATTAGACTCTTAAAATTTTCCAGATAACAGGCATTAAGCTAACTGGCCTACAATTACTTTTTCTTATCTTCTTTTCACAATAAAGGTTGTAGTGCTAATCAAGTGGGCTGCTTTGTCCTGGATGGTATCGGGCTTCTTGGTTATTGTTGGATTTGCACTCATCCAAGCAAATGGGGAGTATTCCATCACACTCCTGACTTGTTCCTTGTATATTGTGGATGGGCTTGGTGGGTCAGGAGTTGAGCTACTTGCTGCACAGTTCCCACGCTCTGACCTGCTCTTGTAGCCATTATATTTATATGGCTGGACCAGTTCAGTTTCTGGGCAGTGGTAACCCCCAGGATATTAATAGTGGGGGAGAGAATCACAAAGTCCTACTCAGCAGCCCTGTATTCATGCAGAAAGTGACACGTTGTACGTTCTTTCTCAGGCCAACTCAGTCTTGTTAACTTGAGTGGAGCCACGGTCCTTGTCTTCAAAGAGCCTTGTTCAGCAAGCTGACAAATCAGCATTGTTCACGCAAAAGTGTTTATTAAATGACTGTAACCATGGATGAATTCATCATTAAATTAACAGGTCATTGCACTAATATCAGACAATCTCCTTCCACTCTTTGTTCAAAACCAGTCAGGGGGGCAGCTTATTCACTGGTTATGTACCAGGGTCAATGAGGAGCAGTTTGCAGTGTTAAACTGTCTTCCTGAGGGCAAGTGACACAATGTAGAATGTACAAATTGTTCATGAGATGTGGCAGAATTTTGAATAATTATTTCATTGTTTTTGTAACTTCTGTCCCTATGGGATCAACTCTAGGGTTGATAAAATTCAAGCAGCTTAAATTCAGCCTGGAGAAACTGCTTTTGCATAAAAGCATGCATTACTGCCCTTGGAACCGATGACATTTACAAAATGACAATATGTTGAAGAAGCTGGCAATCTGAAATAGAAATAGACATACCCAGCAAGCATGCAGTTTCTAGGAGAGAGAGAGAGATGCAGAGTCCAGTCTAGGAGATTCTTGTGACAGTTTCCAGCTCCACATTTCCCTATTCAGGAGAAAGTGTCACAGGAATTGAGATTTTCTTTGGGCTCAGTTTTCTGGAAGTCATAGAGGGTGATTGTGGAAACAGAACAGAGGTTGCTGGGTCGAAACTGAGCTGCATGGGAACTGGACTGGAGGCATCAACACTTTGTAAAAGATTTTTTGAAAAGCAATAAGGTAAAACACAGCCCTCAGTTCTCATCACTGCCTTCATGCAGTCCCATGCCCAGCCTTTACCAATCCATGCCTTCCATCCACCCTCCCTTTACTTTCCTTGCCAATATATTCTCCATCATCCATCCCCATGACACTTCTATGGCCCTTATAAGAGCATATGAACGAGGAGTAGGAGTAGGCCGCTCAGCCCCTCGAGCCTGCTCTGTCATTTGATACGATCATGGCTGATATCATCATGGCCTCAACTTAAGTTTCCTGTTTGCTCTCCATAACACTTCAACCCATTACTAGTTAAAAATCTGTCTATCTACTTAAATTTACACAATATCCTGACATCCGCCACACTCTAGGATGGTGAATTCCACAAATTTGGTGACCCTTTGAGTGAAGAAATTTCTCATCATCTCTGTTTTAAATCTGATACCCCATATCCTAAATCTATATCATCACATTCTAGATTGTCCCACAAGAGGAAGCATCCTCTATACGTCCACTTTGTCAATCGTCTTTAGTACCTTATGTACCAAAATTAGATATTGTGATTTAATGCTAGCTCATGCCAATCTATGCCCCCAGACTCAAGCCTTTGCCCTTACATATACCTTATCACCTAACCCAAGGACAACTAGGGACGGGCAATAAATGCTGGCCAGCCAGCGATGCCCACATCCCACAAATGAATAAATAAGAAGAAAAGTATTCACCGTGGACTGACTTCAGGGCCCTTGCTGGGAAATAATAAAGATTCTTAATTGTCCATTGAAGCACTCAATATTCAAAAATAAAAAAAATCACTCTCTGATCAAAACAGTTCCATTCACTGCGTTTAAGTTCCTTTAATCCCCAACCCGGGCCAGACCACCATTTCACTGAAGATGCCACACAGGCTGCCTCAGGGACCCACCCTTGTTTCTGAAGCCACCACTGAAGCAGACCACCATGCTGGGCCGTTGGAATTCCAGGCCGGAAACACCACAGAAGCTGACTCAAGGAATCCTGGCTGGACCCACCATGCCACCAAAGACGCCAAAGCAAATGACCACTTTGCAGGACCCACCAAGACATGACCACAAGGGCTACAAGAAATGGGTCACATCACCTTTGCCACTGCAACAGCCTTCTGAAACATCTCCTGAGATTCGGTGGTTCAATGTCAGCTTTCTGCAGTGGTGGTGAATATGGTTCCTGTCTTTTCCTCAACCTTAGAAAACCATAAGCCATGAATTGAACAACAATGGACTTTGTCTTAATTTTTTTTATATATGATTTCTGTTATGAATGTAGGCACAGGAGTATGGCAACTTGAATATTATTCACTGTATTGTTTGTAAAATTACAAGTGGCAATAAATTACTATTCTATTCTAACATATAAAAAACCAATTTCCCACTTCAGAGAGTCTATACAGACTTGAAGCTGTGAATCAAACTGAGAACTGACAGGCACCACACTTGGTTAATGGAAGGTTGTAGCATTAAGATTATAAAAGCCCTCAGCTTATATCAAAAGATAGAATGAAATAGCAACCAATATTCATTTTTTAACACTGCACAGTGTTTTCAGATATTTAAAGGGCAGGAATTCTAAATGCCTTGACAGCCTGACACCTTACTTCGATAGCTTTGTCAACAGTTCATTTTGATAGCTCTCTCTCAGTTAGTTTGACAGTTCTAATGCATTTATCCATTTTGTACAGACTCAGTTCTACTTTTAACAAGCCCAAAGGCTACTGTCCTCTCCCAAAAATCCTCCTTATCTCTACAAAAGTGAATCTGACCCTATCAAAAAGCATACCTTACCAATCCACAAAGTTTAGACTTGCTCCTATCAAGCTTATTCACATTGTTTCGCACTCCTGCATAACAAAAATCAGATATACTAACCCACAAGCTATGAGCTTGTGGATAGGCCATTCAGCCTCTCTATAATTCAGTTAAGCTATGACTGATCTGATTATGGCCTCCATTCCACATTTCTGTCTGCCCCAATGACCTTTGACTCTCTTCGTTAGTGAAGAATCTATCTACCGCTGCCTTTAACATATTCAATAATTCTTCCTCAGCCATCCTGATGGGGAAAGAGTTCCAAAGACACACAATCCACTGTGAGAAAGAAATCCTATAAATTTTCATCTTAAATTCAACACCACACGTTTTTAACAAACAACCAAAAAACTGTGGATGCTGGAAATCAGAAGCAAAATTGCTAGAAAACCTCTATAGGTCTAGCAGCATTTGTGGAGAGAAAGCAGAGTTAATGAGTAATTAGGAAATAGAGGGATATGGACCACATAGTGGCAAAAGGCTTTTAGTTTAGAAAGGCATCATGTGTGCAGTCTCGGCGAGCCGAAGAGCCTGTTCCTGTGTTGTACTGTTCTTTATGCTTTGTTCTTTGATCTATGCACAGAGTACTCCAGATGTGGCCTCTGTACCTGCTATACAACTACAGCAAAACATCCTACTTTTACATTCAATTCCCCTTACAATGAACAAGAATAATTCCATTTGACACCTTAACCCTTTCCGCGTCTGCATACTAATTGCTTTATGATTCATTTACCAGGATACCCAGATACCTTGTTACATCAGATTCACAATCTCTCACTGGTTAGATAAATTGCTTTTTTTTATTGTTGCAGTATTTTACTGTAGACAAGTTTACATCAGCAAATCTGGCAACCTCACCTTCATATAAGTCATTGATATAAATTCTAAATTGTTGAGGACCCAAGACTGATCCTTGTCATTACACCACTTCTCACATTCTGCAGACCTGAAAACAACCCACTTATTCCCTTCCTCTACTTCCCATTAGCCAACCAATCCGCTAACCACACAAACATATTACCCCCAACAACACAAGGTCCTATTTTCTGTAGTAACCTTTGATATGGCACTTTGTCAAATGCATTCTGGAAATTAAGTACAGCACATCAATTGGCTCTTCTTTACTTACATGGCTTGTTAGTTACTCAAAGATTGCTGATAAGTTAGTTAACCATGACTTTCCTCCAGAAAATCATGTTGACGTTGACTGATTGCATCAATGTGACACGCTAGAGCCTCCTTTATATATTCCAGCATCTTCCAATGTTACACTAACCACATAGAGAGCTGACTGAGGCAATTTCCTCCAAGAAATACATGTGCAGCTTGGAACTCACCCTAAGAATATGTTAAATGCTATATTTGGGAACAGGGCTTCTGCATTTGGGCCTCCAGAGACTTTCTCATTGAGTTGGAAAGCCTCTTTGTTGTTGCAACGCTTCAGGCCAGAGTTCACATTTCAGGTCTGTGATTTTATGTTACCTCCATTTCTTGGTCCACATAAACTGACCATCTGAGGAAGGGACCCACCCCGAAACATCAACTTCCCTGCATCTCTGATGCTGCCTAGTCTGCTGTGTTCCTCCAGCTCCAACCTGTTATCCTTTGATGAAGAAGTTCCTCCTCAACTCAGTCCTAAATCTGCTCCCCCTTATTGAGTAAATACCAAGAGTGGCTCGGCAGCAGTACCTACTGATCAGGCTGGTCGGGTCCTAAAGGACATAGCTGCTAGACTGGGTCTGCAGCAGGTGGTGAGGGAACCAACAAGAGGGAAACACATACTTAACTTCATCCTTACCAATCTGCCTGCGGCAGTTGCATCTGTCCATAACAGTATCAGTAAGAGTGACCATCGCACAGTCCACGTGGAGACGAAGTCCCGCCTTCACAATGAGAACCACCTCCATCATGTATGTGGCACTATCGCCATACTAAATGAGACAGACTTCGCACAGATCTAGCAACTCAGGACTGGGCATCCATGAGGAGCTGTGGGCCATTGACAGCAGCAGAATTATGCTCCAGCACAATCTGTAACCTCAAGGCCTGGCATTTCCCCCACTCAACCATTACCATCAAACAAGGGGATCAAACCTAGTTCAATGGAGAGTGCAGGAAGGTATGCCAGGAGCAGCACCAGGCATACCTGAAGATGAGGTATCGACCTGCTGAAATCACCAAACAGTGCAAGCAGCAAGTGACAGACAGAGCTAAGCGATCCCACAACCAATGGATCAGATCTAAGCTCTGCAGTCCTGCCACATCCAGTCGTGAATGGTGGTGGACAATTAAACAACTCACTGGAGGAGGAGGCTTCACAAATATTCCCAACTTCAATGATGGGAGAATCATTGCACATCAGTGCAAAAGATAAGACTGAAGCTTTTGCAGCAATCTTCAGCCAGAAGTGCTGAGTGGATGATCCACCTCAGGCTCCTCCAGTGGCGCCCAGCATTACAGACTCCAGTCTTCAGCTAATTTGATTCACTCCGCATGATATCAAGAAACAATTGGAGACACTGGCTACGGGCCCTGACAATATTCCGGCAATAGCACTGAAGACTTGTGCTTCAGAACTTTCTGCTCCCCTAGCCAAGCTGTTCCAATACACTTACCAACACTGGTATCTACCCAGCAATGTGGAGAATTGCCCAAGTATGTCCTGTACACAAAAAGCAGAACGAATGCAACCTGACCAATTACCATCCCATTAGTCCACTCTCAATCATCAGTAAAGTGATGGAACGTGTCGTCAACCGTGCTACCAAGCAGCATCTGCTCAGAAATACACTGCTCAGTGACGCCCAGTTTGGGTTCTGCCAGGGCCACTCAGCTCCTGATCTCATTACAGCCTTGGTTCACACGTGGACAAAAGAGCTGAATTCCAGTGGTGAGGTGAGAGTGACAGCCTTGATATCAAGGCTGCATTTGACCGAGTGTGGCATCAAGGAGCCCGAGCAAAACTGGAATAAAGGTTTCAGGGTACAAAATCTCCGGTGGTTGGAGTCATATGTGACACTTAGGAAGATGGCCGTGGTTGTTGGAAGTCAATCATCTCAGCTCTAGACATCTCTGCCGGAGTTCTTCAGGGTAGTGTCCTAGGCCCAACCATCTTCAGCTGCTTCTTCAATGACCTTTCCTCCATAATAAGATCTGAAGTGGGGATATTCGCTGGTGATGCACAATATTCAGGACCATTCGTGACTCCTCAGATACTGAAGTAGTCCATGTTCAAATGATCTGGACAATATCCAGGCTTGGACTGACAAGTGACAAGTGACATTCGTGCCACACAAATGCCAGGCTATGACCATGACCAATAAGAGACAATCTAACCATTGCCCCTTGACATTCAATGGTGTTACCATCAATGAATCCCCCACTATTAACATACTGGGGGTTACCATTGACCAGAAACTCAGCTGGAATCACCACATTAACAGAGTGGCCACAAGAGCAGGCCAGAAGCTGGGAATACTGTGGTGAGTAACTCATCTCCTGACTCCTCAAAGCCTGCCCACCATCTATAAGGCACAAGTCAGGAGTGTGATGGAATACTGCCCATTTGCCTGGATGAGTGCAGCCCCAACAACACTCAAGAAGCTTGACACTATCCAGGACAAAGCAGCCCACTTGATTGGCACTACACCCATAAACATTCACTCCCTCCACCACTGACGCACAGTAGCAGCAGTGTGTACTATCTACAAGATGTACTGCAGAAATTCACCAAAAATCCTCAGACAACACCTTCCAAGCCCACGACCACTTCCATCTAGAAGGACAAGGGCAGCAGATATATGGGAACACCACCACCTCCAAGTTCCTTTCCAAGTCACTCACCATCCTGACTTGGAAATATATCGCCATTCCTTCACTGTCACTGGATCAAAATCCTGGAATTCCCCCCCTAATAGCATTGTGGGTCAACCCACAGCAGGAGGAATGCAGCGGTTCAAGAAGGCAGCTCACCACCACCTTCTTAAGGGCAACTAGGGATGGGCAAGAAATGCTGGCCAGCCAGTGACGCCCACATCCCACAAAGGAATAGAAAAAAACTTCCACAGAATCATGGTCCCCTCTTAAATAGTGTTTGAGCTATAGGACTGTAAAAGAGGATTTGCATCAATCAGTTAACAAAGGGCTATGCATTGATGGTGTAATAGGGCTTATGTGTCATTAAGATGTATAAGGATCTTCAGAACAAAGCATACATCTTAAAAGATGAGCATGAACTGTTGGAGAAACTCAACAAGTCTGGCAGCATCTATAAAGAGAAAAAGAGTTAATGTTTCAACTCCTGTATGACTCTTCTTCAGTACTGGGTTCTGAAGTTATTATGGAGTGAAAATGTTAACTCAGTTTCTCTCTCTACAGCTGCTGCCAGACCTGCTGAGTTTCTATTGCACTTTCTGTTTTTTTTTCAGATTTCTGGCATTATAGTATTTTGTTTTTTATTTAACTTTAAAAAGCATTCAATCTTGAGCTGACATTGTTTGGGAAATTCTACCCTGGATGATGAGCCCCATGTAGAAAGCTGCTGTCCCAGTGTATTTACCTGGGGAAATTACAGTTTACCAAACAACATTTGCAGTGAAACCATTTGGAGGTTGACATCCGCTGCATGGTTGAATGCCCCAGATTATATTGTTTTGTACATTGCCAATATCCATGAGTCACCAATGTAGCCGATTTTAATTAAATTGCCTTCGATACAATTGTACCCATTGTGCTCACATTCTTGTTCTGGGGGACTCAGTTACTGTCCTCCTTTCATGCTACCTTCGGCTGCCTGTGATATCCCTGACAGCACAAGGATCCCAGCCATCCCTCTTGTTGTGTTTTCCCCACAAGACACCATATGTCACTGAGGAGACTGCTGGCAGATAGGCACACAAGGTTCCCCACTCCATTCATCATCCACACTCTCCCTGAAGAAAGTCTGTTTTGACGACCTGATTGTTTCTTTGGGCCATCCATCAGGGGCTCTTTGTCAGGCACCTGCCAAGCAAACAAAAGGCTCAACCACTGGAGTGACACAGACCGAAACAATAAAACATAAGCAGACATCAGGCCTGCAGACAGCCACCTTCAGCACCACCTCAGGCAATCCTCTGAAGCCCACGGCACTCTGTGCAAACCCTTTGTTCAGGGGATGGGACTTTGAAACAGAGACCTCTGACCAAGGTGACCCTAATCATTCGATGAAGGCCTTGAAGAACGACGACTTATCTCTATGTGATGGAAATGCTACAAATCCACCCCCAACTCACCCCCAGCCCCCACCTCACCCCAGGGATTAGTGGCCCAGGGGCTGCATTGTTGCTTATAGTTAGGTCTATGTGGTGTCATGTCTATCACGTGCGGTAACCATTAGCAACAAGTACTAAAGATTGATTGACACACAGTTTAATACCAACACCAGTCTCTTTGATTTAGGTCGTTTTGGCTCTGTTTTTAATATTAAAGAGCGTACGTATCACAATCACTATTAATTTTTATTAATCAAAGCTCTTCAAATTAGCCAAATATATAACAATAAACTAAACTCTTCCTGAAATAAAGAAAATAATTCCAAGTGCGGAATCATAGAATTATTGCAGACCAGCAGGAGGCCATCCGGCCCATCGTGCTTGCTCTATTATCTAGTCCGGCTGTATTATCGAAAGTCAATTTCCCGCCTTATCCCCATATCCCAGATAACCAAAGGCACTGCCATAAACATGTCACCTAGTTAGCTAAACACATAGTAACACATCAACTGTGTTCTAATTAACAAACTCATTTCAGATACTCTCACTGACAAAGGTAATACTTTGTCGCCAGAACACCAGCATCATTGCTGGTTTCGCTCACATTGCATCCAACCTGAAAGCCTTGCTCTGCAACTCAGTTTACATTTTTTTTACATTAATCAATTCAGGGCATTCTTTGGGCTTACACATTTTATCCAAATCAACCTCTGCAGAGATGAGATAGTAAGGACTACCGATGCTGGAGTCAGAGATGACAGAGTGTGGAGCTGGATGAACACAGCAGGCCAGGCAGCATCAGAGCAACAGGAAAGTGATGTTTCAGGTTCGGACCCTTCTTCAGAAATGGGGGAGGGGGAAGGGGGCTCTGAAACAAATAGAAAGAGGAGGGTGGGGCTTGGGAAGGTAGGTGGGATGGTGATAGATGAGTGCAGATAGGTAGTGGTGGGGATTGGTCAGTGAGGTGGGCGAAGCAGATAGATGGGAGAGAAGGTGGACAGGTTGTGTCAGGTCAAGGAAGTGGGGAGGAGAGGGAGGGTTGGTGATGGGATGAGGCTGGGGTTGGGGAGATTTTGAAACTGGTAAAGTCCACATTGAGACGATTGAGTTGTAGGCTCCCAAAGTGGAATATGAGGTGCTGCTCCTCCAGTTTTCGGGTGGCATCATTGTGACACTGGAGGAGGCCCAGGATGGACATGTCACCCAGGGAGTGGGAGTGGGAGTTGAAGTGGTTCGTGACTTTGAGGTGTTGTCGTTTGTCACGAACAGGTACTCTGAGCCTCCGCTTGGTCTCACCAATGTAGAGGAGGCCACATCTGGAGCAGCAGATGAAATAGACCACATTAGCGGATGTGCAGGTGAGGGGGGAGGTGTAGCACTTCCTGCGGTTGCAGGGAAAGGTACCGGGGGTGGTGGGGCTAGTGGGGAGTGTGGAGCAGATGATGGAGTCACGGAGAGAGGGGTCCCTACGGAAGGCAGATAGGGATGGGAAGGGAAATATATCCTTGGTTGTGGGGTCAGATTGCAGGTGGCGGAAGTGGCAGAAAATGATATGTTGAATACGGAGGTTAGTGGGGTGGTACGTGAGGACAAGGGGGATTCTATCTTTGTTTTAGTTGCGGGGAGGAGATGTGAGGGCAGAGATGTGGGAAACGCAAGAGATGTGGTTGAGATCATTTTAGACCACTGAAGGATGGAAGTTGCAGTAATTGAAATAAGAGGACATCTGGGATGTGCAGTAGTGGAACATCCCATCATGGGAGCAGATGCGGCAGAGGCAGAGGAATTGGATGTAGGGGATCGCATTCTTGCAGGAAGGTGGGTAAGAGGAGGTGTAGTCTAGATAGCTGTGGGAGTCAGTGGGCTTGAAATAGATATCGGTTTTGAGGCAGTCACAAGAGATGGAGACAGAAAGGTCCAGGAAGGAGAGAGAGGTATTAGAGATGGTCCAGGTGAACTTGAGGATGGGGTGAAAGGTGTTAGTAAAGTTGATGAACTGTTTGAGCTCCTTGTGGGAGCATGAGGCAGCACCGATACAATCATCGATGTAGCGGAGGAAAAGGTGGGGGATTGGGCCAGTGTGATTGCGGAAGAGGGACTGTTCCATGTATCCTATGAAGAGGCAAGCATAGCTTGGGCCCATGCGGGTTCCCATTGCCACCCCCTTAGTATGTTGGACTTCATCCAAGGAGCCAAAAAAACCTTCTACATCAGACAGAGGTTCACCTGCTGTGGTACGGCACTAATCCGTGGTTGTGCCCAGAGTTAGAACTTCTGTAGAGACAATAATGATTTTGTTTTGTTTTTCCCTTGAAATACAAAAACCTAAGCATTTACCAAAAAAAAGAAGCATCATGGGTCACTGTTTATAGCAAAAGAATTATATTGCGCAGAAATCAGAGACCATGAATGCTCTGCTTTATATAGTGATTGATGGTAAAGATGTATTAAAACAACATTGAACACGGCTACTTATACTCTAAATTGACTTTCTTAACTAAAACCTTCTTCTGACCCCATTTGACTTTCACCCTAAAAAACTCAAACCAGTTACTAATCAGAAATTAGTAAATGAAATTAAATAGTCTTATGAGGAAAGGTTGAGGGAGCTAGGGCTTTTTTCATTGGAGCGAAGAAGGATGAGAGGTGACTTGATAGAGATTTACAAGATGCTGAGAGGCGTAGATAGGGTGGATAGTCAGAGAATCTTTCCCCAGGGCGGAAATGACGATTACGAGGGGACATACTTTTAAGGTGATTGGAGGAAGGTATAGGGGAGATGTCAGAGGTAGGTTCTTCACACAGAGAGTGGTGGGCATGTGGAATGCACTGCCGGCAGTGGTAGTGGAGTCAGATACTTTAGAGACTTTTAATAAACTCTTGGACAGGCACATGGAGGATAGTAAAATGTAAGGTTTGCAGGGTAAATTGATCTTAGTAGGATAATAGGTCGGCACAACATCGTGGGTCGAAGGGCCTGTACTGTGCTGTACTGTTCTATGTTTTATGTTCTAGACATTGGAAGCTTAATCACTTGCTCTAAGTGCTTTTCCAAAATTTAGTTTCGATAGTGGGAAACATGGACTGACGATATCAACTTCCATCGTCTGATTCTAATACATGAGAACATTGTGAGACCTAATGACATTCAAAAGGGATAAATACTGATCCAAATAGCTGCTGTAATCCACCTAACCAACTTGAGCCCCTTTCATGAAACCAACAGTAAACATGGTTCAGTCTGAATCGTCATTGAAACTTAAATCTGTATCTTCTGGCTGATTAGCACCTTTGTGGAAGCTACACATTGGGATGAAAATCACTTGCACATCATCCAGCTTGAAAACACAATGATGCCAGACACTGCAATCCAAAAAAGAATTGTATTTCAGGCAGCAGCTTGAGCAGCATAGGAGAATTTAGAAACTGAAAGATGAATGATAACAAGAATCTGAAAGCCCCTCTCTCGTTGTCTGTCTCCCTACCTCTCTCCCCGATCTTAAAATCCATGCCTAGTGAGAAAGCAACTTGGAGGAACAATCATATAATGAGAAAGCAAGGACAGATCCCAATGTCACGACAGCTGAAGATACAAGGCAGCAGCTAAATAGCCAGGACTTGGGTTATTCTCACAACTTGAAAACTCAAAGAACTTTAAACGGCAAATGTCTTTACCATCCTGTCTACACTGGGCACCCTCCAAACCCTGTCAACCTCCAACCTGTCAAGCTTATTACCTAAGCTTGTGTTTGTTATTGTGCTTTTATTATTCCAATGTAGTAGTTAATAAAACTCCTCTGTCATTCACACAAAATATACTTTTAAGTTGGCTCCTTCTAGCCGCCTTTCCACCTCTGCATCTTCTGCAATTAATGTCCAACAGGTGCCACTGCTGCTGGTACCCACCCAACAGTGGGTAGGACAGTCATCTCACAGGGAATTTGAAGATGTGTCCCTGCGATGGAGATGTAGAAGACTGTTTTTTGTCATCAGGTGCTCAGTGTCTGATCGAGGGACTGGTATTGGTAAGGGTTGAGGAGGCACATAGAGTCACTCCACATTACATCCACCCCCCCCCCCATCAACCTATCAGCTGATGACCCTCTTCCCTTCCCATGATCCTCATCCTGCACTGATCGTGTTAGCGCTTTGATTTCTATCTCCACCCCAGTTCCCAGTTCCTCCCTGATCCTGCCACCAACCCCAGGAATGTTTGATAGGCAATGAATACAATGGACCTTTTCAAAGGGAGGTAATCAGGCAGGAGAGGGGGTAGGTGGGGCTCTTTCTGGTTCAAAACCATCTTATCAATATTAACTTCTGCCCATGGTATCAACAGGTGGTGGGGATTACCTGTGACCCATGATCTCACTACTCTTTACCCTGGCAATGCTACTAATTTAAAATTCTAATCATTGTTTTCATGGCTACCATGGCCTCTAGAATCACCTCTGGCCACAGCTATCCAAGGGATCTGCACTCCTCTATTTCCATTCTTTCAAGAATTAAGCGTTTAACCTCTCCATCGCTGGTTCCCATGCCTTCAACTGTCTGTGCCCTAGGCTCTGGAAACCCCTTGATAAACCTTCCCGAATTCCACACCTTGCTTTCCTCCTTTAAGCTGCTCCTTCAAATTTAACCTTTTGGAAATATCTGCTGATATCCCCTTAGGTGGCTCCTATTAAATTTTGGTTGGGCACACTTCTGTGAGATACCTTGGGACTTTTGCCGTTGTTATATAAATATCAGTTGATGTTATTGTTGAGGAAGTTCCACTCATATGGACACTCCCCCATGCCCACAGTCTTTCCAAGTGTCCACATTTTTGTCTGAAAGCACAGGCCACATTGAGCATGTGATGACCCCACTCCTGGATTCTGATGACTGCTGGCCATTTGCATTGACCCCATATCAGAGAGGCCTACTTTGACAAGTCACAACTTGATTCTTGTAGTTGGAAGGGTGGGGGAGGGCAGATTCTCCTTTCTGTTGTTTCCCACTGGAACTCTATTAGGTGTCTTTTCCTTTTGGCATTCCCATGACATGTCTTTTTCTCAGGTTGAAGAAAGAACCTACCTTTCTTTAGCACCCTCACAAACCTGGACACCCTACACTGCTTTACAGTCATTGAGGCATTCCTGAGGTGTTGTCACCGTACTAATGTCAGGAATGTGACAGCATTTTTTACATAGAAAGCTCCCACTGATGTATTAACAGCCAAGGCATTCAGCTTTCATGATGACAGTTAGGGTATAAATATCTGCCACATACAAAATGAGAATTTCCCTGGTCTTCTTCAGATGGTGCCCAGGGGTGTCTTTTATTTCCAGCTTGAGTGGGCAGCTGGGGCCTCAGTGTAATTTCTTATCCAACAGAGGAACATTCTTTCTGATATCAGCATCAAAACTTTTGTGTTTGGGTCACCGTGGTCAGAATGGTACCCACTATCCTCCGACTCAGATTGCAATCATGTCTGACACTTTCTACAGCCAGCCTTGTACTGCAGCAAAGAACAAAGAAAATTAAAGCACAGGAATAGACCCTTCGGCCCTTCAAGCCTGCGCCGGTCCAGATCCTCTATCTAAACCTGTCGCCTATTTTCCAAGGATCTGTGTCCCTCTGCTCCCTGCCCATTCATGTATCTGTCTACGTACATCTTAAATGAAGCTATCGTGCCCACCTCTACCACCTCCGCTGGCAACTCGTTCCAGGCACCCACCACCCTCTGCGTAAAGAACTTTCCATGCATATCTCCCTTAAACTTTTCCCCTCTCACCTTAAAATCGTGACCCCTAGTAATTGAGTCCCCAACTCTGGGAAAAAGTTTCTTGCTATCCACCCTGTCTATACCTCTCATGATTTTGTAGACCTCAATCAGGTCCCCCCTCAACCTCCATCTTTCTAATATAAATAATCCTAATCTACACAACCTCTCTTCATAGCTAGCGCCCTCCATACCAGGCAACATCCTGGTGAACCTCCTCTGCACCCTCTCCAAAGCATCCACATCCTTTCGGTAATGTGGCGACCAGAACTGTACGCGGTATTCCAAATGTGGTCAAACCAAAGTCCTATACAATTGTAACATGACCTGCCAACTCTTGTACTCAATACCCCATCCGATGAATGAAAGCATGCCGTATGCCTTCTTGACCACTCTATCCACCTGCATTGCTACCTTCAGGGTACAATGGTCCTGAACATCCAGCACTCTCTGTGCATCAATTTTCCCCAGGGCTTTTCCACTTACCACATAGTTCGCTCTTGCATTGGATCTCCCAAAATGCATCACCTCGCATTTGCCTGGATTGAACTCCATCTGCCATTTCTCCACTCAACTCTCCAATCTATCTATATTCTGCTGCATTCTCCGACAGTCCCCTTCACTATCTGCTACTCCACCAATCTTAGTGTCATCTGCAAACTTGCTAATCAGACCATCTATACCTTCCTCAGATCATTTATGTATCTCACAAACAACAGTGGTCCCAACACGGATCCCTGTGGAACGCCACTGGTCACAGTTCTCCATTTTGAGAAACTCCCTTTCACTACAACTCTCTGTTTCCTGTTGCCCAGTCAGTTCTCTATCCATCTAGCTAGTACACCCTGGACCCCATGCGACTTCACTTTCTCCATCAGCCTACCATGGGGAACCTTATCAAATGCCTTACTGAAGTCCATATATATGACATCTACAGCCCTTCCCCATCTATCAACTTTGTCACTTCCTCAAAGAATTCTATCAAGTTGGTAAGACACGACCTTCCCTGCACAAAACCATGCTGCCTAACACTAATAAGCCCATTTTCTTCCAAATGTGAATAGATCCTATCCCTCAGTATCTTCTCCAGCAGCTTCCCCACCACTGACGTCAGGCTCAACGGTCGATAATTATCTGGATTATCCTTGCTACCCTTCTTAAACAAGGGGACAACATTAGCAATTCTCCAGTCCTCCAGGACCTCACCCATGTTTAAGGATGCTGCAAAGATATCTGTTAAGGCCCCAACTATTCCCTCTCTCGCTTCCCTCAGCAACCTGGGATAGATCCCATCCGGACCTGGGGACTTGTCCACCCTAATGCCTTTTAGAATACCCAACACTTCCCCCCCTCCTTATGCTGACTTGACCTAGAGTAGTCAAACATCTATCCCTAACCTCAACATCCATCATGTCCCTCTCCTCGGTGATTACTGACGCAAAGTACTCATTAAGAATCTCACTCATTTTCTCTGACCCCTCCCATAACTTCCCTCCTTTGTCCTTGAGTGGGCCAACCCTTTCTCTAGTTACCCTCTTGCTCCTTATGTATGAATAAAAGGCTTTGGGATTTTCCTTAACCCTGTTTGCTAAAGATATTTTGTGACCCCTTTTAGCCCTCTCAATTCCTCGTTTCAGATTGGTCCTACTTTCCCGATATTCTTCTGAAGCTTCATCTGTTTTCAATTGCCTAGACCTTATGTATGCTTCCTTTTTCCTCTTTGCTAGTCTGACAATTTCACCTGTCATCCATGGTTCCCTAATCTTGCCCTTTCTATCCCTCATTTTCACAGGGACATGTCTGTCCTGTACTTTAATCAACCTCTCTTTAAAGCCTCCCACATATCAAATGTGGATTTACCCTCAAACAGCTGCTCCCAATCCACATTCCCCAGATCCTGTCGAATTTTGCTTTAGTTGGCCTTCCCCCAGTTCAGCACTCTTCCTTTAGGACCACTCTCGTCTTTGTCCATGAGTAGTCTAAAACTTACGGAATTGTGATCACTATTCCCAAAGTAATCCCCTACTGAAACTTCAACCACCTGGCCAGGCTCATTCCCCAACACCAGGTCCAGTATGGCCCCTTCCCGAGTTGGACTATTTACATACTGCTCTATCAAACAACAATGTGATTCTGGGAACACTGTCCCGACTGTATCCTGCTGTGCTCCTGAAGGTTAACGTTGCAGTATAGGCAGTATAGGTACCAGTCAGATCATTGTATTTTTACATCAAACATTGGTGGGAGGGCAGGCTGGATAGAAGCCTGGGCAGTGATCATGGACAAGAAGCATGCCTTGTTTGGTGAGGGCACGCTGGAAGATTTATCACAAAATGGATTAAAAGTAGAATGACCAACTTTGAGCCAGTATAGTTGTTGGTAGATGGGCAGTCTGTTAGCACAGTGGTTAGCACCGCTCCCTCACAATGTCAGGGACCTGGCTTTGATTCCAGCCTCAGATGTCTGTCTGCATGGATTTTGCACATTCTCTCCGTGTCAGTGCGGATTTCCTCCAGGTGCTTCGGTTCCCTCCCACAGTCTGGTGTACAGGGATATGCAGGCTAGGTGGATTAGCCATGGGAAATGTGTGGATACAGGGATGGGTTGGGTCTGGGAGGGATGTTCTTCAGAGGGTTGGTGCGGACTCGATGGGCTTAATGGTCTCTTTCTGCACTGTATGGATTCTATGATTCTAAATCTCTTCAGTAACTCACCCTAACATTCTGTGGACACAAATTGTTCCAGCGTGCAAGTCTTTTTGAGCGAGTCACTCCATCAAAAGACTGGTCCCATTTAAATCCCCTCAGTCTCTATTAATCACTCTGTTGAACTGGCTTTTAGCTCCATTAATTCTCAAAGAAGATTAAAGAACCAATGAGAAGACTGTGCAGCATAATAATTCAATTGTACCCTAGGGACCACTGATGCTAAAATTTCAGGCACCTGCATTTCAGCGAAGCACAATAACTGGGCTCTGAAACTGTCTCCACTCTCTGCAGGCGCATCTGAGCTCTTTCACAGAGCCAGCTACAGACTGCAAACTAATTGCCCATGGGTCCCGCTAGCCTAGGCAGGAGGCTACCTTCAAACATAAGGGACTGAGGATGGAGGGCCTGGAACAAAGCCTTCAGTGTCAGATCCAAAAACTGTGTCACAAAGAGATAGCCTGGGACCGATGGAGCTTACAATAACCCAGGAGGCCGCAGTGATTGTTCACCCACCAGAAAGCATCAGATTCAAAGAATCTGGTGATGGTGCAATGAGGGTTTGCTGAATTGGTCCGGGGGATGTTGGGGGTCAATATTCTCTGGGTTTTGGAAGAATTTGAGGTGATCTCATTGAAACGTACAAGTTTCTGAAGGAGATTGGATGGGATACATGCTGGATGAGGTGAGGACCCTGTGATGGACAGTCAGCATCACTGAGAGAAGCGGGTAAGAGGTGAGGACACTGTCATGGACAGTCAGCACCACTGAGAGAAGCGGGTGAGAGGTGAGGACCCAGTAAAAGAGAACTTTTGACCCCAGAAAACACTGAGGAACTGGAGAGGATTACAAGGTTTGGAGAACTGTGAGTCACCTCTTTGAGTATCTGATGGACTTGAGGGAAACAGTCAAGGGGAACCTCAAGAGGTTCTTCATCCTCAAAGGTGTTCAGAAGATGTGTGTGTGTGTGAGAGAGAGAGAAAGAGAGATGGATTATATCGTCTGAACTCCAGAAAAGCTGCAGAATCTACTCCTGTTGCAGATGATATCACGGAGGATTTACAGGAGGTGAAGAGCCAGTAAGTCTCACTCTTTGCTTTGGAGGTCCCTGAGATCATGTTCCAGTCCAGGATCTGTACCACGGGGCAGGATAAGACATGCCCGCATTTATTCTTCCAGAAGGTGCACAAGGAGAGCTCTGTGCTCAGCAGCTTGGAAGAAGAAGATGACTCGGTAACATCATCTCAGTCTATTATCCTGAGGATCAGCAAATCCTTTTATACCAGGCTGTATAACACAAAGCCTATGGACAGGACAGCCTCCCAGTTATTCCTGTCCTCTATCATGGAGGTCTTAGATGACAGCACATGGGAGACATTGGACCAGCTGTTATTCCTGGATGAGCTGAACCCTCAAATGCTTCGAGAAGAGGAAAGATCCCGAGAGCAATGGCTTACCAGTTGAGTAGTATACAGCTGTATGGGACTTGATTGGCCAGGACCTGCCAGAGGTGTACGACATCATGTTACTGTCAGGTAGCACATACAAATCCATGAGGAAATTAGAAATTGGAAACCAGACACTGCTGAATGCAGATTATAAAATCTAAGGTCATTCTCAGCTGGGTCAGGTCTACTTTGGGATCAGTGATTCACCCTGACCAAACCTGTGCTGTACCGGGCAGGTCGATCCCTGAGATCCTCACGGTCTTCAAGGATATGATCACCTACATGCAGGACAAAGCGGTGGACACCTGCCTCATCAGCCTGGACCAAGAGAAGATCTTTGACAGAATATCGCACACCTACATGTGGGACGTGCTTGCCAAAATGGGCTTTGGGGAGAGAATCGGCAATTGGATCCTGCTCTGCACCAACATCATTAGCACAGTCTCAATCAATTGGTGGTAATCAGAGAACTTACCAATCAGATCTGGAGTCAGGCAGAGCTACCCACTCTCTCCTGCCTTGTTTGTGTGTTGTATCAGGCCTTTTGCTGAGTCTTTTGGAAGGATACAAACTGAGAAGGGTGGCTATTCAAGGCAGCAGAAATCTGTGATCAAAGCCTCCCTGAATAAGGATAATGTGACTGTTTCCTGCTCAGATATGCTGTCAGTGTGCAGACTCATGGGCATCTGCGACCAGTTTGAACTGGCCTTGGGAGCCAAAGTAAATTGAGGCAAGTGCGAGGCCCCATGTTCTTTTGGAAACTAGGCCAACCAATCCTTTAATCCCTTTACTGTCAGGACAGGATACCTGAAGGTGCTGGGTATATGGTTTGGAGGGGCCCGGGTGTGCACAAAAACTTGGGGAGAGCGTATTGCCAATGTAAGGCAGAAACTGAGATTATGGGAACACTACTCCCTCTCCATTGAGGGTGAAAACCTGATCATCAGGTGTGAGGCACTCTCAGTGTTGCACGTGGTGCGGGTCTGGTCCATTCCCCAGAACCTGCATTGTTGCAGTTACCCAAGCCATCTTCCCCTTCATCTGGAGGTTTAAGATGGACCGTGAGTATAGGGACACCATGTACAAAGCTCTGGATAAGAAGGGGTGGTGATAGATGTACTGAAAGCAGCCCTCATCTCGATGGCCAGCTTACTCTCCGTACGCAAATATCAAGTGTCACTACACAGTGAGGTTCTACCTGTGTGTGGCGAAGGATGGGGTCTGGCTTCCTATGTTCATATCCAAATCATTTATATAAATTTCGAACAGCCGCAGACCCAGCAGGAATCTTTGTGACACACAGCTGGTCACAGGCTTCCAGAACAAGAAACAACCATCCACCACCACCTTCTGTCTCCTACCTGAAAGCCAATTTTGTATCAAATGGCTAGCTCTCCTGGATTCCATGTGATATAGTCTTGTTAACCAGTCTACCGTGTGGAACCTTGTTGAACACCTTGCTGAAATCCATATGAACAAAGTCTATAAGCTTTGCCTTAATCAATCTTCTTTGTCACTTCTTCAAAAGACTCATTCAAGTTAATGAATCACGATTTCCCATGCACAAAGCCATGACTATCCCTAATCAGACCTTGCCTTTCCAAATACATGTAAATCCAGTCCCTCAGAATCCCCTCCAACAACTTACCCACTGCTGACATCAGGCTAACTGGTCTATTGTTCCCTGGCTTGTCCTTACATTAGCCAACCTCAATGGCTATCGATGATGCAATCTCAGCAAGGGACCCAACAATCACTAACATAGCTTCCCACCAAGTTCTGGAGGGTGTCAATGAGTAAGTCAAATCAATTTCATTATATAAATATTTTATTCTTTCATGGGATGAGTGCATCTCTGGCAAGGCCAGAACATGTTATCCTTCCCTATTTACCCATGAACTGAGTGGCTCACACGGCTATGTCGGACAGCATTTAAGAATCAACTACATTTCTGTGGCTCTGGAGTTACTATATGCCAGACTGGGTGCACATGGCAGATTTCTATCCCTAATGGGCATTAGTGACTCAGGTGGATTTTTACGATAATCACAATTGTCATTAGACTGGCTTTTAATTCAAGATCTGATTGAATTCAAATTTCAGCATTTGCTGTGGTGGGCTTCAAACACATATCGTAGAGTCATGCAGCATAGAAATAAGCCATTCGGCCCACCATGTCTCTATTGACCAACAAACACTAAACTACACTGATCTCATTTAACTGCACTTGGTCCATAGCCTACTATGCTTTGACATTTTAAGTGTCCATCAGATGCTTATTAAATGCTGTGAGAGTACCTGCTTCCACCACCCTCTCAGGCAGCATGTTCCATACATCCTACCACCCTCTAGGTGAAACAAAGTTTCCTCAGGTCTCCTGTAAACCGCTTACCTATGTCACCCATGGGGAATATATTCTCATAATCTACCCTATATAGGCCCCTCAGCCTCCTCTGGTCCAGGGAAAACAAATTCAGTATATCTTGTTTCTTCTCATAACTGAGACTTTTCATCCCAGACAACATCCTGGTGAACCTCCTCTATACCCGCTTCCATGCAATTAAGTCCTTCCGATAGCATAGGGTCCAGAATTGCACACAGTATTCAATCTCTGGCCTAACCAATGTTTTATAAAGTTGTAATAAGACTTCCTTGCTCCTATATTCTCCTTCTCAACTAATGAAGGCAAGCATTCTGTATTCCTTTTTCACCACCCTGTCTACCTGTGCTGACACCTTCAGGGATCAATGGACTTGTACACCAAAGTCCCCAGCATATTACCAGTCAAGCAACATTAGCCACTACTGTGCCTCCCCAAATTAGGTCAAGGAAAGATTCCCTGAGAACAGAGATTTGTAGAGGCCTTTTGTATTGCATTGTCTGGCTTGCCAGCATCCAGAGCAAACAAGGAAGTGTTTACATGGGAGACCACTTTGTGGAACACCTACACTTGGTTCGTGACAAACGACTGCACCTCCCAGTCGCGAACCATTTCAAATCCCCCTCCCACTCCTTGGACAACATGTCCATCCTGGGCCTCCTCCAGTGCAACAACGATGCCACTCGAAGGTTGCAGGAACAGCATCTCATATTTCGCTTGGGAACCCTGCAACCCAATGGTATCAATATGAACTTCACAAGCTTCAAAATCTCCCCTCCCTGCAACCGCACCCCAAAACCAGCCCAGCTCGTTCCCACCTCCCTAACCTGTTCCTCCCACCTATCCACTCCTCCCACCCGAAGCCCCACTCCCACTCCTACCTACCATCCTCACCCCACCTCCTTGACCTGCCCGTTCTCCCTGGTCTGACCTATCCCCACCTACACTCACCTTTACTGGCTCCAACCCCACCTCCTTGACCTGTCTGTCTATTCTCCACCTATCTTCTCCTTTATCCATCTTCCATCTGCCACCCCCTCACTCCCTAGTTATTTCAGAATCCCCTTCCCCTCCCCCATTTCTGAAGAAGGGTCCAGAGCCGAAACATCAGCTTTCCTGCTCCTCTGATGCTGCTTGGACTGCTGTGTTCATCCAGCTCTACACCTTGTTATCTCAGTGTTTAAATGGAGATTGTTTTTTCACCCAGAGTGTGGTGGTTTAATATCGTTGTCTCTGGCCTTATTTATACTGAATAAAACATAACTGTTCTGACGAAGTGTCACCGGACCCAAAACGTTAACTCTGCCTTCTCCTCCACAGATGCTGCCAGACCAGCTGAGCTTTTCCAGTAACTTTGTTTTTGTTCCTGATTTACAGCATTTGCAGTTTTTTCGGTTTTTAAAACATAACCAATATCCCTTTGAATCATTTCAGTGTTTGGGAAAAGACGTTAAAGGATTAATTAACTCCTTCCACTGTCCCTCTGCTCAGTAGACAATATGGCACTTAATTTTCAAATCAGATGAAGGATCCCTGGATAATTTCTGCCTCCCAAACCCATACATGTCAAGGTAATTGAGCAAATATAACCCCTCCATACCGGAAGGAAGGGAGGCATAAAACAGAAAACTATCGCCGTCTTAACTTGATGTCTTAGAATTTATCATTAAGAGGTTATAGCTGGGCATGAAGAAAATCTCAAGGCAATTAGGAAGAATCATAATGATTTTGTGAAAGGAAAATCATGTTTAACCACACTATTAGATGTCTTTGAAGGCGTGACATGTGCTGTGGATGGAGAGCCAGTGGATGTACTGTCCTTCAATTTCCAGAAAGTATATAAGGTGCCAAGTCTAAGGTTGTAGAAAAAAACTAAAAGCTCATGGTGTGGGGGCTAAGATATTGGCATGGGTAGAAGATTGGCTCGCTAACAGGAAGCACAGAGCATGTACAAATGGATCTTTGATCAGCAGGAGGTTTTGGGTGGAGCCCTGCAGGTGCAGGGTGTCAATGTTCTACAGTTTACATAATGACTTAGATGAGAGGGACAAAGATATTGTCACTAAATTTCCAGATGACACCATTATATTGTGAAAAATATATCGTGAGGAAGACAAAAGAAGGTTGCAGACTGTTACGAAGTTGTGTAAAATACACATGAATTAAAAACACAGTGCATGGTCCCTTTAAGAGATTGTGCTTTGTCTGTGCTTGGAAGCAGCCGCACACAGAGAGCGTCCGAATGGAAACATTTTGGATCGAACAGCCAAGCAACGTTTTTACCAAGACAACTGTTTTTAAATCTAGCCAATCAGTTTAAACCAAGCCCTTAGTTACTACAAGACCTATCAAATTTAAATCTGATGATATTGAATCAATCCTACATAAGAAATATTGTAATGTCATCGTGGGCATAAAGATGAGGGCATTCGGGAAATCAGGAGAGCCAACTGTCAACTGCCAAAGAGACAACACCTTTCAGCTCACCTGAAAGCATCACCTAACTAAAAGGTACCACGGTATTTCTAGCTAAAAGTCCTCATAGAAGCAATTACAGAGAAAAACCTCCCTGACAGCAGAATCAGCAGAAGAAAGCATTTGTGATGTGAGATTGACAGAAGAAATGTTAGGGAAGGCAGTGTTCCAGAAGACAGTCTATGCGAACTTGGGAAGATTGAGTTTTAATTTATCATTGTCATATTAATTGGGTTTATTTAAGTGGGACTTGTGTTTATTTGACCTGCATTCCAGTAGAATTTAGACCAGTTAGGGAGTAGATAGTACTTAGGTGGGAATTGTCCAGTTTGTTAGTAATTCTGCTAATTTGTTCATTGTTAGGGTTAAATAAATAAATAGTTTCTTATTATTTATAAAGTGAGTCAGGGATTTTCTTTCTTTTAATCAGTCTTTTAACAGATTACAAAGAGCAAGGCGAGCTTCTCTGGGTGTTTCAGGGGTAATTATTAGAAGGAAACCTCTACTCCCATCATAACAGATTGCGGCTTGTATTTTGGTTTAATTATCAGAGGGGGTCAGCCATTCCCCGTCCATAACAATTTGGGGGCTCGAGTCCAGGATCTGAGCTGTTTGAGACCGGGATCTGGGCGGTTCAAGTCCAGGATCTGAACGGATTTAGACAGATGAAGGACGGGATCTGGATGGTCCGTGTGCGGGATCTGAACAAATCTGAACAGACTTGCACAGATTTAAACAGACCTGGGGATTAGTGTCCTCGATCTTTAAGTAAAACTTAAATGAGAAAAATCTGTTTAATTTCAGTTACGTGTCTTTAGTTAAATTAAAAGTGAAGTAAATGACTCTTAGCATTGCTAAAGAGGTTCTATGGTTTGAAGAGACTTCCCTAATTTGCCAAGAAAGTTTAGAAACACAGAGGAAGGATATACTGTTAGAATGAGCAAACAGATTAGAATTGGGCTTAACTAGGGATAATAAGAAAGATGAGATTATAATGGAGTTGGTCAAGCACCTAGGTATATCAGAGAAACAGGCAAATGTAGTGGAGTTAGAGAAAATTAAATTGAAAATTAGACAATTGGAGTTAGAAGAGGAAGAAAGGGAAAGAAGAGCCTCATTAGAAGATGAAGGGAAAGAATGTTCGAGTTGGAAAAGATGAAGTTGGAACTTGAAGCAAAAGACTTCAAATGACAGAAGTAAAAGTACAATATAGAAGTGAGGATGAGCAAACTCATCATAGCCAACAGCCTGGTAGGGATATATACAAATATGTCCAAACATTACTAAACTTTGATTAAAGGGATGTAGAAGCCTTTTTCATTTCCTTTGAGAAATTGGCGAGGCAGGTCAATTGGCCAGAGACTGTGTGGGTAATGTTAATTCAACCAAGTTGGTAGGCAGGGCTAGAGAGGTGTTTGCAATGCTGTCAGAGGAGGTGTCAAAAGATTATGAAGATATTAAACCGGCTATTTTGACTGCCAATGAATTGGTACCAGAAACATGTAGATAACAGCTCAGAAACATAAAATAGTAACCAGATCAGCATTATGTCAAGTTTGAAAGAATTAAACAGAGCAACTTCAATAGATGAGTGAAAGCATTAAAGATTGAAAAGACATATGAGGATCTTAGAGAGCTTATTCTGCTGGAGGAGTTTAAAAACTCACTTCCAGAAATGATAAGAACTCATACTGAGGGACAGAAAGTTACCAAAGTAAGAAGAGCAGCAGAGATGGCGGATGAATATGTATTAGTGCATGAATGGAAATTAAGCTGCTGACAACAGTTTTATTCCATGAAAGATAGAAATTGGGAAAAAGGGAGATCCTTCAATGAAAAACAAAAAATAGATCACCCTGGGAACAGTTTACCACAGGCGAAAACAGATGGTAGGAAAGCCTCAGGCATTAATAAAACCAACGACTTTGATGCCAATTCCCGCATTTCACGTGGGTTATAATTGATTGTGTACATCCCCTCCCTATAACCAAAAGTGGGAATCAGTATTTGCTAATCATAGTGGATGTGTCTTCCAGACTTCCAGAGGCAATTCCATTACGGAACATCAAGGCAAAAAAGGTTGTGGAAGAGTCTCTTGCTTTTTTACCTGTTATGGACAACTCAGGGAGATACAGTCAGACCAAGGGTCAATTTTACTGCTGAACTATTTAAGGAGGTCATAGATAATTTAGGTGTCAAACACTCTAGATCAAGTTTGTACCATTCTGATTCCCAGGGAGCATTGGAAAGGTGGCATCAGATCCTAAAAACCATGCTGAGGGCTTATTGCCAGGATTACCCAAATAATTGGGATAAAGTTTTCCCATTTATATTATTTGCCATTAGAGATGCCCCAAATGAATTAACTCAATTTGTTCCATTTGAATTGATATTCAGACATGAAGTAAGAGGGCCTTTAAAATTAATTAAGGAAGAGTTGATTGGTCCGAAGTCAGAGATCCCACTGATGGATTGTGTATTTGAGGTGAGAGAAAGATTAAACAGAATTAGCTGGACAACATCTGAAGGTGGCAAACCATCTCATGAAGCAAGAAGCAGAAAAGAAATCAAAAATCTGGACGCTTGCCCCTGGGGATAAAGTATTCTTGCCAATAGAATTCTTGCCTCCTACCAATAATAGGAGACCCTTTCGAAGCAAGATTTAGTGGTTTCTATCGGATTGAGAAGAAGTTGATTCAAATGAATTATCTGGTAAAGATTCCAGGTAAGAAAATCCTTAATCGGGTAATGTCATGTGAATATGTTGAAACCCTACTATGACAGGGACAGGGAACCGGATAAGCAGGTATTAGTTACTGCCTGTCAGAATGAGGAAACAGATTCCGAATCATTTGATTTAATGTGCCTCAAACTAAGTTAAATAATGAGGAAATCCTTACAGAATGGGAGAGGATAGTGAACTATCTGTCTCAGGAACAGAGAACTGAGTTGAAAGGCCTATCACAGCAATATGAGGACTTATCTGGGAATAGAATGGGGAGGACTAATACTATAGTGCATGAGGTTGAAGTAGGGAATGCTGTTCTGGTAAAACAATACCCCTACAGGCTTAATCTTCTTAAAGCCACACAGATACAGAACGAAGTGGAAGCAATACTCCAAGAAAATGTCATCAAGCCAAGTCAAAGTGAGTGAAGTTCGCCGATAATGTTGGTTCCCACACCCTGATGGTACTCAACGGTTCTGCGTGGATTATCAGAAAGTCAACGCTGTAACTAAATTCGATTCATACCAAATTCCAAGGGTGGAGGATTGTGTGGAAAAAGTTGGACAAGCCACTTATATCACAAAGTTGAACTTGCTCCATGGTCACCTTTGTCACAGAAATCAAAAGAAGTTTCTGCGTTTGTAACCTCAAATGGCCTATATCAATTTAAAGTAATGCCCTTTGGTATGAAGAACTCAACAGCCACATTTCAAAGACTTATGAACGGAGTTGTGATAGGATAGACTAGTTGTGCTGTCTATATAGATGATGCAGTGATCTTTAGCCATTCATGGAAAGATCACATGGTGCATTTTGCACAGCTGGTTGAAAGACTATGGGAGGGAAAACCAATTATAAAATTAGCAAAAACCGAATTCGCGAAGGCAGAAGTGATGTTCTTCAGACGCAACATCGGACAGGAAGGATGACCCTGAGGAATGTGAAAACAAAGGCCATCAAGGAATTTCCAAGACCATCCTCAAAGAAAGAGCTGCTTTGATTTTTGGGAGTGAGTGGATTCCACCAGAAGTTTGTACCAAACATTAATGGCATGGTGGTATCGGTGACAGATTTGTTAAAGAAGAACACAAAATTTCGGTGGACAGAACAATGCCAGGGGACATTTGAGAATTTAAAGGCCATGTTAACCACCGCACCTGTTAAAGCCACACAAAATTCCTTGAAACCCTTTAAAGTTACCAGCGATATAGAGGTTGGAGCTATGTTAATGCAGGAGGATAATGGCAGAATTGAAAGGCCAATTGGTTATTTTTCAATGAAAGTCAACATCTACCAGAGAAAATACTCCATCATTGAAAAAGAGTTATCGAGTTTGGTACTGGCCTTACAACATCTTAATGTTTATGTCACAAACTATATTTCGGAGGCGGTTATGTATACAGACCACAACCCTCTCATCTTTTTGGGAAGATTTCTGGATGAAAATATGAGACTATTTCATTGGAGTCTTATGTTACAGGCTTTTAATTTACAAATTGTCTGTGTTGTGGGTCATAAAAAATGTTATTGCAGATGTGTTATCGTAGCGCTAAAAGAAAATGCTTACAGAAGATAGAACCGGTATAGTCCAATGTTACATATATATGCAGAATTAGTACAAAATGTGTAACTTTAGATTACTGACCTGTGTATTTAGCGATAATGGTGCTAAGAATTAGAAAAAAAAGCCATCTTTTCATAATGATGGTTCACTTCTTCTTGGGGGGGGGGGGGGAAGGTGTTACGAAGTTGTGTAGAATTTTGAGGGCGGCACAGTGGCTCAGTGGTTAGCACTGCAGCCTCACAGCGCCAGGGTCCCGGGTTTGATTCCAGCCCCAGGTGACTGTCTGTGTGGAGTTTGCACATTCTCCCCATGTCTGCGTGGGTTTCCTCCCACAGTCCAAAGATGTGCAGGCTAGGTGGATTCGCCATGCTAAATTGCCCGTAGTGTTCAGCGGTGCGTGGGTTATAGGGGTGGGTCTGGGTGGGATGTTCCAAGGGTCGGTGTGGACTTGTTGGGCTGAAGGGCCTGTTTCCACACTGTAGGGATTCTAATACTCATGAATTAAAAACACAAATGTGTGGCCTCTTCAAGAGATTGTGCTTTGTCTGTGCTTGGAAGCAGCCACACAAAGCATCCAGATGGAAACATTTTGTATCGAACAGCCAAGCAACATTACTACCAGTTTTCAAATTTAGCCAATCAATTTAAACCAAGCCCTTAGATACTAAAAAAACCTATCAAATTTAAATCTAATGGTATTCACAACATTGAACCAATCCTACGTAAGAAATATTGTTACATCATCACGGGTATAAAGATGAGGGCATTTGGAAAATCAGGGAGAGCCCACTCCCAAAACCTATTAGCTCTCAGAGAAAGCATCACCAAATTAAAAGGTACCACGGCATTTCTAGGTAAAAGTCCTCACAGAAGCAATTATAGTTAAAAATATCCCTGATAGCAGAATCAGCAGAAGAAAGGCATTTGTGGTGAGAGATTGACATGGGAAAGGCTGGAGAAGGCAAAGTGTTCCAGAAGATAGTCTGTGCAAACTTGGAAAGATTAAGTTTTAATTTATCGTTGTCTTATTAATCGAGTTTATATCAGTGGGACTTGTGTTTATTTGAACAGCATTCCAGTAGAATTAAGACCAGTTAGGGAGTAGTTAGCACTTAGTTGGGAATTGTTTGGTTGGTTCGCAATGCTGTTAATTTTTTCATTGTTATGATAAAATAAATAAATTGTTTCTTGTTATTTATAAAGGAGATCAGGGATGTTCTTTCTTTTAACTACCCTTTTAACAGATTACGAGGGGAAAGACGAGCTTCTCTGGGAGTTTCAGGGGTAATTATTAGAAGGGAACCTCCACTCCATCATAATGGATAGCAGCTTGTGTTTTGGTTTAATTATCAGAGGGGCTCGGTCATTCCCTCTCCATAACAAGATATAGATATTGAGTGAGTGAGTAAAAATCTGGTAGATAAAATATAGCATAATATTTTATGGTCTTATGAGGAAAGGCTGAGGGACTTGGGTCTGTTCTTATTGGAGAGAAGAAGGATAAGAGGGGATTTAATAGAGACCTACAAAATGATCAGAGGATTAGATAGGGTGGACAGTCAGAGTCTTTTTCCTAGGATGATGACGTCTGCTAGTACGAGGGGGCATAGCTGCAAATTGAGGGGTGATAGATTTAAGACAGATGTCAGAGGCAGGTTCTTTACTCAGAGAGTGGTAAGGTCGTGGAATGCCCTGCCTGCCAATGTAGTTAACTCAACCACATTAGGGCCATTTAAACAGTCCTTGGATAAGCATATGGATGATGATAGGATAGTGTAGGGGGATGGGCTTAGATTAGTTCACAGGTCAGCGCAAGATCGAGGGCCGAAGGGCCTGTTCTGCGCTGTATTGTTCTATGTTCTATATACCAGAACTGAAGAAGAGTCACCGAACCCAAAATGTTAACTCTACCTCCCTCTCCACAGATGCTGCCAGACCTGCTGATTGTTTCCAGCAATTTCTATTTTAGTTTCTGATTTCCAGCATCCACAGTTCTTTCAGTTTCTTCCTTGCGGTACCCCATTGGTCACAGCCTGCCAATACAAGATTGACCTATTTGTTCCTACTTTCCTAGCATTAGCTAATCCTCCATCCATGCCCATATATTAATCCCCATCCAATGAGCTCTAAGTTATCTACTAAATTCCTGTGCGGGACCTTATAGAACTTAAAGTACACCATATCCATTAGTTTCCCTTACTCTGAAAGTAATACCCTGAAAATCTCTGAACAGAGATTGACAAATGAGAGTCATAAATCATGCTGACTCTACTCAATCTCAATCAAATCATTGTTTTCTAAGCATTCAGTCATCACATCCTTTAGAATTTCCTTAAAATTGACATCAGGCTAACAGTCATTGAATCTCTACAGTGTACAATCAGGCCATTTAGCCCGTCAAGTCCATACTAATCCTTTGAACAGCATCCCACTCAATCCTTGTAACCCTGCATTTACATTGGCTAATCCACCTAGCCTGCACACCTTGGACTATGAGCAATTTAAGCTTGGCCAATCCACTTAACTTGCACATCTTCGAACTGTGGGAGGAAACCAGAACACCGAGGAAACCCACACAGACACAGACAGAACATGCAAACTCCACACAGACAGGTGCCTGAAGGTGGAATTGAACCCACATCCCGGATGCTGTGAGGCAGCAGCGCTAACCACTGAGCCACCTTATGCCAACTCTATAGTCTCATTCTCTCACTCCTTTGTGAAATAATTTGAAACAACATTTCCAATCTTCCAATTCACAGGAACAATTCCAGAATCAACAAAACTTTGGGAGTTGATCACCAATGTTAATATACATGTACATGTACAATGTAAATTTTAAATTTAAATATTTCTAAATCAAATACTTAGTCACAACTTGGCATCAATTCAGGGCTAACGTAGACAGATTTTTAATCAAGGATTATGGGGAAAAGGCAGGGAAGTGGGGCTGTGGATGAGCAGATCATTCATGATCTCAATGATTGGCGGAGCGGACTGAATGGCCCACTTCTGATCCTACATGTTATGGTCTAACACACGTATTACCTCCACAGCCACCTCTGTCAACTTTCTGGGATGTGGTTCATCAGGTCCCATGGATTTTCAGAAGTGAAATTAGGCGATGCTTCCATACACAAAGTGAATAAAAGTTTGGACATTTCTTCTGAAAATAGTTTTGATGCAACAGCAATTATAATTTTAAAATCTGATTGATGTTATGATTGTTGTTTGCCAAATCGTTTAGGATCTGGAACAAAGATGTAGAGTTAGAACAAAGGTGCACTCATTGAATGGCAGAACAGGCTTGAGATGTTCAAAAACTGACTGGTGTTATTTCCATGACCTCTCTGTCAAATAGACTGGTGAACAGATACTACAAGCTACAATGAAGAAACTAAATAAACCTCCCTTTTATGAGAAATGAAAGTGACAAATCGGCTTTGCACATTCCTTTGTGATTTTTTTTCCCCAATTCATTCTGCTTCTGTCCAGTGCATTCAACTTTTGGAGTTAAGAAATCTACTTTCACCTCACAGAGCACGGAAATGCATCTAATGGTTTTAATACATTTTGTGATTACAGGTTATTGCTCAACATTTCTACATCGGACATACAAAAGTGCACAAGACTGTGAAATAAGATACACTTAACAAACTTCAGATGATTTACAAAGTCAGCACCACAAACATCAAAGAGATCTGTCAACATTAAAGTAAAAACTACAACATTAATGCAAACCCTGGACGATCACTGTTCAATATCAGTGAACATCATGCGCATGGTGATCAGATGATCTGGCAGCTAATGGGCTTTCCCCAGTAAAAACACTGTGGGTGCAGCTACTCTTTAACATAGATCCTCGTACACACGACATCATTAGCAACCAGTGTCTAAAATGAAAGAAAAGACAAGTATTTTATCATTAGAACTAGGTTACTCCAAGATCCTGCATTTCTTTACAGAATATGCAATGTCTAGTCTCAGGAACTCAATTCAACAGCAAAATATAAAAGATATCATGAGGGGCCTGGAGAGGGTGAATAGCCAAGATATTTTTCCCCAGGGCAGGGGAGTTCAAAACTTGAGGGCATAGGTTTAAGGTGAGAGGGGAAAGATATGAAAGGGACCTGGGAAAATCTTTCTCATGCAAAGAGAATGGAATGAGCTGCCAGAGGAAGTGGTGAAGGCTGGTACAATTACAACATTTAAAAGGCATCTGGATGGGTACATGAATGAAGGGTTCAGTGGGATGTGGCCAAATTGGACTAGGTTAATTTAGGTTGCCTGATCGGCATGGAGGAGTTGGACCGAAGGGTCTGTTTCCGTGCTGTACAGCTCTATGACTGCATGACTGTAAATACTTTTGAAGTGTAGTCACTGCTCAAGCCAATTTGCACATAGCAAGCACATGCACACTGGGAAAGCATGGTAACAATAAGGTGATGAGGGATAAATATTGTCTGGGTCAGTGGATTAGTGACCCAGAAGAGCAGACTAGTGTTCTGAGGACATTACTTCAAACTCCACCATAGGATTGAACACTGTTCTCAGTACTCGTGCCACCACATCTATCATCGATTGTTATCAAACTCCATCAGATTCACTAGTATCCTTATAGGAACGAAGCCTGCCTTCTCACCTGGTCTTGTCTATAAGTGACTCCTGACCGACAGTAATGTGGATGACTCTTAACTGCCCTCTGAAATGGCCGAACAAGTCACTTGATTTAAGAGCAATTAGGGAAGAGTAAACAAATGCCTTGCCATCAATAGTGTTATGATATGAAAAAGAAAGAGTACAATTAAAATGATCAAAGGATATGGATCTAGTGCAGGAAAATGTGTACAGGTAAAAGATCAGCCATGATCAGATTTAACGGCAGAGCAGGCTTGAGGGGCCAAATAGCCTACTCCTGTTGTCATTGTTCCTATTTCTAGCTAATACTACCTCATTTTAGAGTGGTGTTTATAAGAAAATCAAAATCACCCACCAGTATTAACTCATCATTGACCAGTTCCCGGGTCCAGTGTGTTTTTGGTCCACTGCCACTAACAAGAGTCTGCTTGCAATAGATTTTGTTCTCATTTTCCCAGCTGGGAAGACTCTACAATGAAGAAGATGAAGACATTAAGAGGTACCAATTGGGCACACAGAAATAATCTCACTCTGCACAAAGTTCCCCAGCCTGTCATGTTTCACTTGTTAGTTCTGTACACAGCTTCCTACTGACTATGACCCTGGATGCAAGTGCTCAATTTCTCTCCTAGACCCTATCCTTCAAACCAGAGGTCATGAAATCAAGTCCTGCCTCTGCAAGTGATTTTTCTGTTGGGACATGCGCACTCTGACAGTGGACATTTTGTTAGCTGTCCGCTAATTTGACTGGCTCAGAGTGGCCATTTCAGGTACGCTTAACAGCTAAATGACATTGCGGTGGATCTGGAGTCATATGTAGGTTAGACTGGAGAAGGACAGCAAATTTCCCAATGTTATATCAATCTTGTAGTTTCATAGCCATCATTAATCAGATTAACATTCCCAAATTACTAACGAATTGAATTTGAATTTTTTGGTGGAATGCTTACTCATGTCTCGTCTTATGTCTAGTCACATGGACTAGGCTATGTGATGGTTAGTGCAATATGGTCTCCTTAAGTTAAGAAAATTAATTTATTAATGTAATCTTCTGTGGCCACATTCAGGCAATTGATTATGAAAATGGCTGGATTTACCATAAAAACCCAACAAGGTCTACTCTTGCCTCTCTGGAAAGAATGCCACGCAGTCTGGTCTAGGACTGTCCCAATCTTTATTGTCAAAATAACTGAGAATGTGCAGGTAAAGCTGTCATAAGACACTGCAGGCATAATTTCAGAAAGTATTCAGATACTATAATGCCAAGATAGACAAAGATTGTGCAGTTGGCCCAAAAAAGAAATGATTACATTCCTACTGGACCAGGAATCAATTTATATTCTGTTGCAGATGTGATAAATAGGTAGGTGGATTGTAAAGTACAGATGTAAATCCTTCCTAAATAAATTAGATCTGGCACTTATCCAATCAGATTAGAGATAATAGTCATTATCTACTGAACTTGAGATCAGAATTTATTGCTCATTTATTGAGAATTGCGTTGTTGAGTTGGAAACTCAGTTGTATTAACTGCGCTTCACCATCCTGGAGATGGCACATTTGAATTTCTGATAGGGGTGGGTGGGAGTGGTGGAGAGATGGCTGAAGGCCAGTGATGCTATGTGCTCACATTTCCACCGGCTGCCCCTGATCCTGGGTGAAGCTTAAGGAGACAACATGCTGTACATTTAGCCCTTCCTCCTACCGTTAAGCCAAAAGTCTATCTTGATGGAGCTTTACTCAGATAACCAAATATCAAATGGAAATACAGACAGAAAAACATTAATTTCATTTACTGATTTTGAAGAGTATCAGTGATTATTGCTTTGTGGCTTTAAGATTGTAAGGGGGTCATTTTGACTTTATCCTAGAATGTAAACTACAAGGGACTCTGCTCATGTCATATCTCACAATCATACCTCACAGAAAAAGGCCATTCAGTCCATCATACGTTCCCATCCCAGTCTCTTGTTCTTCTGTCTTATCTCTGCAAATCAGTCATACCTACGGTGCCCATCCAGGCTGTCAAACTCATTACACTTTTCATACCTCATTACTGGGTTAACCTTGCTTGATTTGCCAAAATCTCATCGTGATTTACAAAAAAAATTCACGAAAAATTAAGAAACCATGTTGGAGCAAATCCAATTCATTGTCCTAATGAAGTTGTAAAATGTCACAAATGATCTATACTTCTGGTGGAATCATCACAATTTGCCATCTCTGCAAAATGCTACATTTGTATTTGTATGAGTAGGGCATTTTCAACCAACCAATCCAGTTGCTCAGTTTTGCTCCCCAAATTCAGATAGCCCCCAATCCAAACACCCCACAGAAGAAACCAAACAAATCACTGAAACAACTTTTAGAAACATTGTGACAGGATTGGCCTTCTCTCTCAGCTGGCCAATTAGGCACTGAATTCATACACTGTGCAATTGAACAAAATTGAATTAATTAAAAACTAAACAACAAAATTGGTTTAGAGTCTTCATGCTGGAAATTCATTCAATAAATTCAGAACACAGACTCCCTCCTTCTAGCAGCTCAGCAAAACCTCACTTGAATTTTAGATTTTGGTCCAGACTTAACATCTCCATACATAAAGAAAACTCCCCCAGCCCCTTGAATGTACTTGCCATGTCCAGGACCCTGCACTTGACTATATATGACATTTATAATCCCAGTGCACCAATCTCCCTGACCGGTTCTACACTACCTCAGGAAAGAGAGCACCTCTGCTCACAGTCAGAAGGTTATGTGTTTGAGTCTCACTGTGGAGATTCAAGCAAAGGAATCCAAGGCTGCACAGTGAGTAAAGGGAACTGTCCCTTAACTCTGGGTATAGCCACTAAGCACATTAGAAAGAAGGCATTGTCATTGTGAGGCCAGATTGCATGGGTGTGCTAGTGTGTTGGTGCTTTGGACTCTAGATGAGATGTCCTCTCTCACAATGCTCTGGATATAGTGCTGTTCAATACAATTTGTTCACTGTCACACAGTGGGGTAACTCACATTTACCTTACAGCAGGGAGACCTGTCCTTTGGAATGAAACATCAACCAGAAGTGCCATGTCCCCTGTCAAGTGAGTGTAAAAAGTGACATGGCTCTATTTTGAGGAAGAGCAATAGAATCCTCTCCAGAGTCCTGCAAAATATTTATCCCTCAGCCAATATCATGAAAAACAGATGCTCTGATCATTTATAGGAGACAGCTCTGTGCAAATTGGCCGCTGATTTCCTCCTTTACTACACTTTAAAGAAGTTCTTCATTGACTGTAAAGTGCATTGGAACTTGCTGAGGTCATGAAAGGTGCTGTAAAAATGTAAGTTTCTTGTTCATTGTCAACTGGTTGTCTGTCAAAGTGAGTGTTGGGCTCTGAAGCCAGCAGCTGCTGTTTGGCTGAGTTTGGACCCCAAGTTCCCCCACTCTCTGATTCAGCGAAGACATGTCAATGAGCTAAGGCCAGGAGAGCACCAATGAACAGGAGATAGTGGGAAAGAGACAATATTTCAAATTCCCATTTTCCCCAAGCCTTGCGAGATCATTTGAATCCACTCAGAAACTGCTCAGATTTTACTGTGAGGGAATTTATCTACAGTATCATTACTTTCATTGTAAATAGGCCAGTGATTCTCAGCTAATGATGAATTAGTCACCCTTCATTTTATATCACTACCTGCAACCACCCCCAGCTTGTTTACTCCATGTTAATGATGCATCCTGTGTCTCAATGTTACATGCTCGCCTTTTGTATCTGATATCTCCCCCTCTGTTACCGTGCGAAAAATGCTTCTCATCACCCCTCCTGGCAGTGGCAACTACTGAATTAAACAAACCAACAAACTGCTGGAGAAACTCAGCAGCTCTGCGGACAGAGCAGGTTAACGTTTCGAGTCCAGGATGACTGCTTCATAACTGAAGACTCTTCTGAAGAAGAGTCATTCCGGACTGGAAATGTTAACACTGTTTTTCTCTCTCCATAGATGCTGCGAGACCTGCCGAGTTTCTCTAGTCATTCTGCATGCTCATTTCAGATTTCCTGCATCACAGAGTTTAACCATTTGCATTTAATACTGCAAATCGGGTTGCAGGAAATACTTAATCAATAATGTGACTATTTGATGCACCCGCTAATTCAAACAAAATGACCTTTCAGGCAGGAATTAGTTTCTGTGCATCAGTTTGCGTGATCACAAAATGCTTATCTCTTACTAAACACTGTCAAGGGCAGGTCAGAATGAGGTGTTGGTCACTCTACCCGCTGGTATTCACCTTGCATTTTCTCCCGTCCACTGTTTCCTCCTCAAACTCCTCTCCTATTTTGAAGTTGATCTCCGTGGTCCTCACTGCGGTGGAGGTTTTGATGTAGAACTGGTCCCCGTCCTGCCGGATCTCCACCAGTGGCTTTGATGCGGCCGCCACAGCCACCTTCCTCAGCATGGCGCTAACCCCTGGGCAGTGACATTTAAAGAAACGGTCAGTGCAGGGTGGAAAGAAACACAGCGAACTTCGGAGAAACTCAGCAGGTCCGGCAGCTCCGGTGGGGAGAGAGAGAGAGAGTTAACGTTTCAAGTCCCGTACAACTGTCCTTCAGTTCGGGGTAGACTCGAGAACAGAGATTAGGGCAGATCGTGATGCACTCAACTGTCTCTCTTCAATTTTCTACCTCTGGGCGTGGAGGGTTGTGGAACTGATATTTAGAAGGCCCCCCAATGCCTTCGATCACAAGAACGCGACACAAATTGCCCCGAATAATGACCAGTTCGCCGCACAAATCAAACGCTCAGCTTGTGGAGAACCCAAGAGAAGGGAATTCTGACCCGGATAACACCTCCATCCGCCCCGTGTTACAAAACACCACCCTATAGAACATTCATTTATAAAGAAAACTAAATGCATCGGGGTTAAAATGAGCAACAGTCTGACTCTAGGAGCAAGCATCCAGAGGACTAAATGTTGCAGAAGTGCCGTTGGATGAATCCTGGAAAATGCGAAGAAAACACAAGAGAATTAGATCAATTGATTAATTCTCAAACTGGCCTTCAGTTTTGTCAAAGTATTTTTTAATGTTTCAGAAAGCTGAACTGATCAATGGGTTTATCTATTCTGAAAGATTAAAGAGGAGCAGTCCCAGCACGAGATCAAGATTTAACCTGAATATTGAGACAAGCTATAGCTTCATATCTCTAATATCCAGCCTAGTAACAGACAACTACAGGGATCCCTGGAACAAGAGAGCTGTAAAGACATTTCAGCCTTACCCAGTACTTTCAACAAGTCGTCAAAATTCTCACTGCTCTTCATCTTCCAAGTGCCTGCAAAGTTGGGCATTTTGCACGGTTCTCTTGTCAGAATCTTGGTGCACTGTCACAGCTCCTCTGCCGAGTGACTGCTGGTTGCTAACTGCTGTCAGACAGCCCGACTCCCAGCTGCTGCCTTCTCAAACTCTGCTGCTCATTACACGAGAGCTCGGAGCTCTGAATCATTCAGCGAGTTCCCAGAGTCTGAAACAACCCCTCTGCAGCCTTGTATTTAAAGGGACAGGGGCCCTTTTGTTTGGTCACGTCCAGCAAGTGGATGGGGCTCCACTCTCTGATGGACCAATAGAATTTTTCAGATGGGGGTAAATAGATCTTTGTCGGGTAAAGTATACGAGGCATACAGAATCAATGATGGATTGATTGATTTATTGATTGTCACATGTACTGAAGTATAGTGAAAAGCTTTGTTTAGGAGCAGCACAGGCAGATCATAGTAAGCAAGGATGTACTGATCAAAAAGTCTTAGACAGAGGCATACAGGTTACAGTGCACAGAGTGTGCACTAGGTGAGATCAACATTACTAAAATCAGCATTATTTGAGGCAAGAGAGTCCATTCATCAGACTAATAATGGCTGGGAAGAAGCTGTTCCTGAACCTGCTGTTGCATGTCTTCTGTCTGATGGAAGAGATTGTAGGAGGTCATTACCAGGGGTGTGATGGGTCTTTGATGATGTTGTCAGCCTTTTCACAGCACTAGTGGTGGAAGCGAGTGCAATTTCGTGATTTGAGAAACATCTAGACAGGTACATGGATGGATAGGTATGGAGGGATATGGACCAAACGCAGGCAAATGGGACTAGTTTAAATTGTGAAAACTGGGCAGAATGGGCAAATTGGGCCGAAGGTCCTGGTTCCATGCTTTAGTCCTCTATGTCTCTATAACTCACTCTGGCCAACGTGTTTCAAAGCTGCACCATCATGGTGCCTGACTCAGTTCTCAGTGAAATTGGCACCTTCTTCTTAATGTGGGGAAACATCCAACAGGACATTACATGAATGTGACCACTGGGACTAACTGGATGGGTTCTGATGATAGGAAGAGGACACTCAGACCCTTAGATGTGCCTCGAGAATCAGTCAATGCAGTATTGAAATTTAATTTCTCTCTAGTTGTTCACAGATCTGGGCATATTCTAATTGACCTTGAACTTGGTGGCTTGCATGGGCCATTTCAGAGGCAGATAAAAGTCAACCAAGTGGATTTGGAGTCACATGTAGACTGGATCAAATAAGAACTTCCCTCCCTAAAGGATATAAGGGAACCAGATAGGCTTTTACAACAAATGATGGTAGCTCTGGAGTTCGCCATGAATGACACCAGCTTTATCACAGGGTTGTCATGGTGCAGAAGGAAGCCATTTAGTATCTGCACTGGGTCTTTCAGCATTCTTCTGCCATAGCCCAACACATTGTTCCTATTTAAATAATTATCCAATATCCTCTTTGAATGCCTCAACTGACCCTGCCTCCACCACATTTCCAGTAGTGCATTCCAGACACTAAATATTCATTGTATGAAAACACTTTACTCACCTCAGCCTTGCTCCTTTTGAAAAACGCTTTGAATTTTTTGCTTCTGGTTCTCAATCTGTCTAGACCCCTCATAATTTTGAAAACTTCTATTAAATTTCCTTACAGCCTTCTTGTCTCCAAGGAAAATAGTTTCAAACATCTCCAACCTTTCCTCATAGCTGAAGTCCCAGATTTATTTAGTGAGTGTAATTTCCACCATCTGCCATGGTGGGATTCAAACCTATATCATCACTGCAGTAGGATGAGCCTCTGGATTGTCAGGCCCGTGACAATATCACTACAACGCCACCTCCCAGTGGTCACCTTTGCCCCATTTCCCTGGATAGACTGGCATTGAGGGATTGCTGAATGCTATAGAAACCCATTGTTCATTTCTATTGATTTCACTCAAACAGAAAGCTGAGTATTCTCTAAAAGGCGGTCAGTTGGTGAACATCAGACTCAAATGTAGCTCAATGTCCTCTAGTTGTATCCGTGCAGAGATCACTGAGAGTGTAGAGAGCAGAGGGAGCTGGGTGTGTATGTACCCAGATCACTGAGAGTGTAGAGAGCAGAGGGAGCTGGGTGTGTATGTACCCAGATCACTGAGAGTGTAGAGAGCAGAAGGAGCTGGGTGTGTATGTACCCAGATCATTGAGAGTGTAGAGAGCAGAGGGAGCTGGGTGTGTGTACCCAGATCACTGAGAGTGTAGACAGCAGAGGCAGCTGGGTGTGTATGTACCCAGATCATTGAGCGTGCAGAGAGTAGAGGGAGCTGGGTGTAGATGTACACAGATTATTGAAGGTAGCATGACAGGTTAATAAAGCATACAGTGTTCTCAGCTTTATTAATAGGAGCATAGAGTAAAAGAGCAAGGATTTGACTAAGACACTTGTTAGGCCTCATCTGGTGTATTGTGGGTACCACATTATACGAAAATAGAAATGCAATGGAGGGAATACAGAAGGGAGAATGATTCCATGTTTGAGAAACTTCAGCGATGTGGATAGATAGAAGAAGCTGGGAGTGTTCTCCTTGGAGAGGTGAAGGCTGAGAGGAGATCTGATTGAGGTTTTCGAAATCATGAGTTGGCTGGATAGAGTGGATTAGGGAAAATTGTTCCTACTTGTAAAAAGAAGTAAGCACAAAGGGGCACAGATTTTAAATTGATTGGCAAATGACGAAGGGTAATGTAAGAAAAAAATTTTCCACATAGTGGGCAGTTAGGGTGTGGAGTGCAATTTATGGAAACATAGTGGAAGTAGTGTCAATTGAGACATTTAGGAGGGCACTGGATGAATTAGTATGCACAGAAATGGAGAAAAGGCAGGAGACTGGCACTAGGGTTCATTCAGTCTGGGTATGATGGGCTGAATGTCCACTTTCTGTGCTGTGACAATTCTGTGATACCTCCTTAAATGTGTGGATGGACGACCAATTAAGTCGGGGGCACTATCTAATCATGATTTACAGCTAAAGCTCATTTTCAATTAATGTTGTGGGCCAGCATTAGAGTTACAGATTGATGCACACATAGATTCTGTCACTTTAATCATCATGGTCTTCAAGTGGTACACATAGTCCTCATTTAGTTCAAATTTCCTTTGATTCATTCTGAGCACTTGGTTCTTGCTGGCATATGTCGACCAGTCTTGATAAAGACGGGACCTGTGCTTAAACTATGTAGTTTCCTAACGAAACAGTTGTTAAGAGTCAGCCACATTTTGTGGGACTGAAGTCACATGTAGGCCAGACTGGGTAAGGATGGCATATTTCCATCCCTAATACAAGAAATTTCTCTCATATCTACCCTGTCTACCTCAGGATGTTCCAGAACATTGGGTCCTTCTGTAGTTACAGGATTAATGCAGGAAGTCTGGCAGCCAATTTGTGCACAGCTAGCTCCCAGAAATAGCAAGGCATTAATGGCTAGATAATCAGGGATTTTTTTTGTCAGTTTGGTCAGTACTTCAAAAGTAATGAACCCTCCTTTTCTTTGAAATATTACAATTCACAGGATTGTTCACTCAAGAGGGTAGGGAGGGCCCCGGTTTAACATCTCATCTAAAAGTCACACCTCCAACAGTTCTGCTCCCTCTCTGTGCAATATTCCAGTGTCACTGTAGGGTAGACTCAAATGGGAGCTGAGTGTTGAATCAACAATTTTCTAGACACACAGGCAACAGTGTTTACTCACGGCTTCTGGAAAAATCCCCACATAGAGCAGTGACTGAAGAACACTCAGTGTTTTCCAAGCCAGTTTCAAGCATATTGTTTCACTTTGAGTGGGAGGTAAGCTCCCAGGTTGTACACAAAGGGCCTGATGAGATTTTGTGCCCTTTTCCACCGAGCTTTCCAATTCCCTTGGGCAGGATCAAAGCACTTGATCAAACTCATCAATCTACCAGAACTACTGGATACAATTTACAACAAAAGAGAGCTGGAGCAGGACAGATGAGGCTTGGGGGCCCCAACCTCCCTGAACAAATTTACTTAAGCTGCAAATAATAATGCTGGAGGTAGTACTTTGCACTTATTGATTGAAGAGGGGGCTGGATTTTAGTCAATTGCCCATCACCCCCTCAGTAAAAGCAATATATCACTGGCCTTCTGAACTGCTCAAGAGGTAGAGACAATTGGTGCTAGGAGTGACTCGCAGTTTGAGCGTAATTAAGTTCCACTTCTCACTTGAAGCATTTGGGAAATTATGTAAATCCCATTTCTAAATATTCCTAAGTAAATCAAAAGCAAACAAGAAAGAAATGACATGCAGCGTCTGCATTATATTCCTAGTTGTACAAACTGAATTACTTTTAACACCGACATCTGAATGAAGTGAGAGAGAGAGAGAGAGACATTCACAAATTTTCTACTCTGAGGGAATAAAATAAAAGGGAAAAAATCACCAGAATTGCTTGGAAATGAATGTACTGGTTAAGGCGCCAGAGCTCCATTTCGAGCTCAGACAAACTAAGCAAGTGTGTATTACTCACACGTTTTACTAGTTTTTCCTCTGGGCACTGGATGAAGTATCATGGTTGAAGTATATTGAAGTTAACTTATGAGTGAATGTTGTTGTGTTTAGTGTATATCTTTAAAATCACCTTTAAAAGCCAGCACTGATATCTTGGAAAGATTTATTGAGAACACCCCGAACAATGAAATGGCTGATAAAATGGCCGCCAGCAGAAGGCGTCTGTGATGTTAAGAGGCTGTGACAGACTTCATGATGCACGGTGGCTGCTGATGTCACCACATTCCGTGCGTGGTGATACCAGCACCAGTGCATGCAAAAGTCACCTCACATTTACGTTATGTTCATTACTTTTTAAAATCCATAACCTCTGGGTTTCACATGGCAATTCAGTTTCCTCAAAAGCTTTCTTCCTTCCTACTGTATACAATACTGTATAGTACTGTATCTAGAACTGTATATAATACTGTATATGGTACTGCATACAATGCTGCATGGAGTACTGCATATGGTACTGTATGTAATATTGTATATAGCAGTGTATATAATACTGGCATCGCCACGTTTGTGACAACAGGCTGCTTATGCTTGGGCACTGGGCAGTGATGTGGCACAGCAATTTAGTGATCCCACATCCAATAACATGCTATAAGGCAAAGTCGAGTAGAATCATTGACAACAATGCATCCCTCCCTGATGAGCTCAATGCTCATCTGTGCTCATTTTGAACAAAAGGTCAATGATGACAGCTGCCCTGGAAAGTGACCGGCCTGGATGGAATCCCCGGCCATGCACTCAGATCCTGTGCAGACCAGCTGGCGGGAGTATGGAAGACATCTTTAACCTCCCCTTACTCCAATGTGAGGTTCCCACCTGCTTCAAGAAGCCCACTATCATCACGGTGCCAAAGAAAAATCAAGCAACATGTCTTAATGACTACTGCCCAGTGGTTCTGACATACGTTATTATGAAGTGCTTTGAGAGGTTAGTAATGACACATCAACTCCAGCCTCCCAGGTTGCTTTGATCTGCTACAATTTGCCAAGCATCACAATAGGTCCACAGCAGACACCGTCTCCCTGGCCCTACACTCATCCCTAGAACATCTGGATAGCAAAGACACCTACATCAGACTCTTATTTATTGACTTTAGTTCCACCTTCAACACCATAATTCCAGCCAAACTAATCTTCAAACTCCAAAGACTCTGCTCTCCCCTCTGCAACTGAATCCTTGATTTCCTGACCCACAGACGGCAATCAGTAAGGTTAGGCGACAACACCTCCTCCACTATAGTCCTCAACACTGGTGCCAAAATAATCCTCAACACTGGTGCCCTGCAAGGCTGAGTACTCAGCCCCCTACTATACTCATCATAGACTCACAGCTACGTGGCCAAATTCAGCTCTAACTCCATTTACAGATTTGCTGATGACACCATCGTAGTGGGTCAGATCTCAAACAATGTCAAGACAGAGCACAGGAAAGAGATAGACAGCTTAGTGACATGGTGTAACGATAACAGTCTCTCCCTTAATGTCAACAAAATAAAGGAGTTGGTCATTGACTCCAAGAAGCAAAGTGGAGGACATGCCCCTGTCTGCACCAATGTGCTGAGGTGGAAGTGGTCAAGGGCGTCAAGTTCCTAGGAGTAAGTATTACCACCAATCTGTCCGGTCCATCCACATCGATCCTACAGTCAGAAAGCACACCAATCCCTTGACCTCCTCAGAAAGCTAAGGAAATTTGGCATGTCACAATGACTCTTACCAATTTTTATACACGCACCATAGAAAGCACTCTATCCAGATGCATCACAGCTTGGCATGGCACGACTCTGCCCAAAACTGCAAGAAATTAGAGAGTTGTGAACGCAGCCCAGTCCATCACAAAAACCAGCCTTCCTTCCATTGACCCCATCTATACTTTTTGTTGCCTCGGGGAAGCAGCCGACATAATCAAAGATCCCTCCCACCCTAGTCTTTCACCTTCTTCCAACTGGCAGAAGATACAAAAGGTTGAAAACAGGTATCAACAGAATTAAGAACAGCTTCTTACCCGCTGTAACCAGACTTATGAACAGACACCTCTGCACCATGATTACACTATATCTGCATTCTATACTAACACCCTGATGTACTTACGTAATGTATGATATGCCTGTATATCTCTCAAAACAATACTTTTCACTGTATCTCAGTAATAATAAATCAAATCAAATCAAATCAAACAGCTGCACATTAGTTGCTGCCCATGATGGGAACACTTAGAATAAATGCGACCTAATCAGAAACTGTTTCTCATTTATATCAAATGCTGATCCAGCCTCAATCAGCACCAAGAAACAGTAAGCTCTGGGTTTGGGCAGAATGGAAAAACTGGACACCACTGGATTGAATCAACACCAGATCATGTTATTATAGATGGTGCAAGAGATGTAATGTCAGAATCTCACTCACCAGCCAATCAAAGCTCAATATAGCAATTGACTTGACAATTGTTAATGGCTTTCCAAGTGTATGACATGTTACGGCAGGTGCCTCGACCAGGTCAGAGTTATGCCAGGCTTTAAGCAGTTGATTGTTGTGCTAAAAGAGGGGTGAATGAGTGTACGAGGAGGTGAGAGCACCATCCACACCTTGCTGTGAGAGCTGAGGAACTTCCATTCTCATATCCTCCTTGTTCTTTCTCCCAACTGCACCGTGGGTCAACCTAAAGCACATTGACAGCAGCAGTTGAAGAAGGCCACCAACACGCAACCACCTTCTCAAGGGAAACTAGGGACAGGCAATAAATATTGGTTGGACCAGGGACACCCATATACCATGAATGAATGTAAGAAAAAACTTGTGGACATCACTGGAACTCTGCATTTGTTGTCCATCCTTAATTGCCCCTGAACTGATTTATCTTACTGTGGCCATTTCAAAGGGAGGTTAAGAGTCAATCACATTGCTGTGAATCTGGAGTCACATGGAGGCTAGACTGGGTAAGTATGACAGATTTTCTTCCCTAATGTATCTACTGACTGAATCTGACTCTCCATGAAAGTCTCCCATCACTCTCTTGCTGTGTCAAGGTCTGAATGGACTCCTTGACTGTCCATGTCGGGCTGTAGGTACCACCGGCAAGCTCTGCCAGGTCTTCATTCACCTCACACTGTGCTTCAAGCATGTGCTGCTTAGTGAACACACATGATGACTGGTATCAGAGTGGAGCTTGGACTGGACGTGGCTTCCACCAGTCGTCTGGGTGTCTTGGCTTTGGTGGTGACAGGCTCTGACAGCGAGTCTGTCATGGTGTGTGGTGGGTGTGTCCAGGGAGTGCCGTGCTTCGTTGACAGGGTGAGAACCCATGATGGCCAATGGTGCACCTTCTCCCCACGGAGACTGACTGGAGGAAACAGGAAGATTGGTCCTGACCAAGCAGCTCTGTAGTTGAAAGCAGCACTGAGATCAGAATGTCCTAGTCAGAGACTCTCACTTGGGGCAGTGAATGATGTCCCTCTCCCTTGTGACCCCACACCCTTTCGAGGAAAGCCATCCGCAGTTATTGAGCTCCAGGCTCACCCAAGGTTAATGACCCTGGACACCTGCCCCGCCATATTGGCCAGCCAGCTTCAGAGCCTCTTCCTCAGTGTCGGCCATGTTTAAACCATTCCTCAATGGTCCTTCCCTTTCCTCAGACGGTCTGAGCCCTCTTCTCATGTCAGGGACAAATAGAAGACTCCTGAAACCTCTGATTTCAGAGACACCCTCACCCTGTCACCATCATTAGAACACTGGCTTCATTGTCTGTAGATCCTGGCTTGGTCTCACCATTGTCAAAACTCAAAATCTGTTGTCCTTACCTGTCTGGCCTACGTGTGGCTCCAGGCCCAATGCAAATGTGGCTCTTTGTGAACTGCCCCTCCAAAGTGGCTAAATGAGCCTGCCCGGTTCAAAGGCGATTAGGGATGAGCAACAAATGCTGGCTTTGCTCAGCACTGCCCACATCCTACACAAGAAAAAAAGTAACAGAAAGTGGTCAACAGCAGGGACATAATGCAGAGAGAGTGACCGAGGAGCCAATATATCAATATTCGCGGCTGACAAAGGAAGAGAGGGTGCTGTGGACTATCACAATTTTGCTTCATTCTGGAGATGGTGGGCTGGGCATGTGCAGCTTTCCTCATGTAAACGAAGAAACTGCAGCCCTGACTCCTTCCTTACAGAATCCGATTTCACTGTCCAACAGCTTGGAGATAAGGCTTTCCAATGACAAGTTGGTAAACGAGGCCACAAAACCTCTGTTTATTTTAACAGGGGGATGGTGTCATCAACATGTAGCAGAGTTTCCGACAAGACCAGACACTGGAGAGGGAAATCTGGACTCTCTCTCTCTTGCTGGAAATATTAATTCATCCCTGACATTGTAACAGTATTGAAAGAGATCAGATATCTGCTCTGCTGAGATTGATGACTTCACCTTGGGATTGAGTGTTAATGATAAGGATTTAAATTTCTCTTTGTAGGAACCCATATGTGCACAGCAGGCTCCTCACTCTGATTTGACATCATTGCCCTTTACCAGGCTGCTTTGTGAAATCCCTCCTGGCAGTCTACACAATTTCCTTCTCCATCGTTAAGTACCTTAGAGGTTAGTTTCATGTTAAGAAAATTTGGTCAAGTGCTGTACTCAACATTGTAATGGTGAAGCACGGGGAAGTTTACCGCTGGAAGAATCATTTCTTCAGATTTGCAGCTTTAGACAGGTTGTTTTTCAGCCAATGGTGACGTTAGCATTAATAGTTAACAAAACACTGTGCACTGTTGCTCACATCCAGGATTTAAGATACATGACTAACAGCATAACTTGAACATCAGACAACAAAAACATTGGAGATTTCCAAAGATGATCTTTTCTGGTGCTATATCTCTATGAAGATTATTGCACCATTTACCATTCTCTACTGTAACTCCAATTTAAGCACCTTTGAAAAGATAACTCTCTCCTTGGTCACATCAGATTAACTCCAATATGCAATTGCAACAATGGTGCTAATAGTCTTACCATACCTCTGAAGAAATAAAATCATTTTGTCCCCAATGAGCTCTTAACTGAAGGAAGGAAGAACGTATTTTTGGCTTTTAAACAATTTAAAATGTTTATTTCTTTATCAGGAATGTGGATTATTCCTTTTTTTTAATTTGTTCATGGGATGTGGGTGTCACTGGCTAGTTCAATGATCATTGTCTATTCCCAGTTGTACTTAAAATCAGAAAGAGACTATTCTGCCCATCAGTCTGAACCAACCCCCTGGCCCACACGCCACCCTATCCCTGTAACCCTGCATCTCCCATGACTAATCGACATAGCCTACACATCTTTGGACTGTGGGAGGAAACTGGAACACCTGTGGAAACCCACATAGACACTGGGAGAATGTGCAAACTCCACACAGTCACCAAAGTGCTGGAATCGAACCCGGGTGTCTGGCATTGTAAGGCTGCAGTGTGTACCACTGAGCCATCATGCTGCCCTGAGAAAATTAATAAAGTATCTTAAATAAGTTATTTTTTATTGCTTTTGAGCTCCAATCATCCTAATGATGAGCTAGAGTGCTGGCAGAGAAGGGAACAAAGGAAAGTAAGTCCTGTTCAAAAGCAAAGTTGCTGGAAAAGCTCAGCAGGTCTGGCAGCATCTGTGGAGGAGAAAACAGAGTTAACGTTTTGGGTCCGTTCTGAGGAAGGGTCACTGGACCCAAAACGTTAACTCTGTTTTCTCCTCCACAGATGCTGCCAGACCTGCTGAGCTTTTCCAGCAACTTTGCTTTTGTTCCTGATTTACAGCATCTGCAGTTCTTTTGGTTTTTATTTAAGTAAGTCCTCTTCTCTGGGTCCCAAGACCCTTGTAGGCCTTTCTGCCCAATGTGCTCAAAGATCTGTGGGTCAGGAATCAGTCTTTTCAGTCACATGAAGACCAATGGGAGGAACCCGTGAGCCTGTGTACAATCATCCTGAAATTGGGGGATATCTAGCAATGAGGAAATCGTTCCTTTAACAGAAGGGTGGGAAGATTTGTTTGTATGTTTCATTTGAGAAATTAAGGACTGAAGAACATCATTACACATTTTTGGAACTACTAAAGTTAATTTATAGAATCCAAGAGCCAGGAGTCAATGATAACCTTGTCCAAGATACTTGTCATACTTCAGCTGGAGGATTGCATATAGTTGTGGACACCACATTCCAGGAAAGATGTGAATACATTGGAAATTGCAAAAGTGATTGACAAGAATGGTTCCAGGAATGAGAAACTTCAATTAGGGGTACAGATTGAAGAGGTTGGGAGTGTTCCCTCTGAAGAAGAAGGCTGAGAGGAGATCTGGCTGACATTTTCAAAATCATGAGATGGCTGGACACTTGAAAAAGAAACAAGAACAAGAAAGTAAAGATTTAAAGTGATGTGCAAAGCAAGCAAGGGTGATCTGAGAAAAAAAAACTTTCTGTTGTGAGGGTATGGAATGCACTGGAAATATATTAGAGGCTGGTTCATTTGAGGCATTTAAGAGAGTATTGGATTGTCTTTTGGATAATAATAGTGTGCAGAGAATTGGGATAAAGACAGATTAGCACTGGATAATAATACCAGGCTAGATTACTGGATTTAGATTCAGTAACTGTCTGGCAAAGACCTGAGAGGAACTATGGAAAGTCACACTGAAAGAAACTTCAAACAGCAATCCCTCAATATGAGAGATACAGTTCAAAATAAACTGGGTTGGGATCTCCTGTGGCTCCAGAGATAGTAACAGGCTGACTACCCTCTTCAGCAGAATGCCATCTCCTATGGATTATAACCCAAACTGCAGACATGTAATTTTTTTTAATCTTCTAGAATTCTACAGAAAAAGGAGTTAAAAACCAAATTTAGCCCTGGTTTGTGGGTGCCAGTGAGTTGACGTGCTAGGATGGACTAGTATGCTGTGAAGCTCACAGCTTGAGGATAGCAATTAGGCACCCTTGCATTGCATCTTAAAAAAAACTCTATCTGTATCTGGAAGTGTTGGAAGTCAATGAAGTCACTGTCAAAAAGGAACAGGACAAAAGCCTTTCAGTTAAGTCACTGGGCCAAAAATTTTGAAATTAATTGCTTTGTCACTAGTGTCAACAATACTAGCATCAATCAACTTAACGGTTTCAACATTATACCACTTATTCTTCACAGATCCTAGAGACTGATTCATACTTCCTTTTTCATTTCTAATCTGTGTGTATGTGTGTCACATTTTATTTTATTTTTTAATATGTAGTCACAAATAAACTCACTCTTTCTTTAACTTAAGAAAGCCAGGTTCATTCAAAAGTGCACATATATTTGGATTGCAAATAGATATCCACAATAGGAGGGATCCTTTCTAAATTACCCCTGTAACCAATCAACTAAAGCTGTACACGCACTAGTCAGACCGTAGCTGGAATACTGAACATTTTTGGTCACTTATCTAAGGAAGGATATGCTGGCATTGGAGGTAGTCCAGAGAAGGTTCTCTAGGCTGATCCTGGGAATGGAGGGATTTTCTTCTCAGGAGAGGTTGAATAGCTTGGGCCTGTACTCATTGGAATTTAGAAGACTGAGAGGTGACCTTTTTGAAACATACAACATTTTAAATGGGCTTAGCATGGTAAATGCAAAGAGGTTGTTTCCTCTTGTGGGTGACTCTAGGACCAGAAGTCATAATCTCAGAGTAAGGGGTCACCCAGTTTGGATAGAGATGAGGAGAAATTTCTTCTGTCAGAGGGTAGTGAATTTGTGGAATTCATTGTTGCAGAGGACTGTTGAAGCTAGGTTTTTAAGTATATCCAAGGCTGAGATAGACAGATTATTAGTCAGCAAAAGAGTCAGGGGTAAGTGGGGAAAAGATAGGAAAGTGGAGTTGAGTATTATCAGATCAACCAAAATCTCATTAAGTGGTGCAGCAGAATAGCCTACTTATGCTCCTCTGTCTTATGGTCTCTTTACTCACTGCTTCTACGTAAGCATAAGGCACTGGTCTCATCTTGTAAAATGTTGGCTGTACATTGTCCATCTTGCAATGCTCAATTAGTCAATTCTAACATACTGTCACTAATTATTACTATAAGTAACTGGGCCCAGGGTTTGTTTCGTTTTTTTCCCTTCTTTTACACTTTTTAAAAACCAATTCTCCCCCCATCAGGGAGATTAAGGTCAGTGCTGCAATTGGCAATAAAAAGACTGTATTGTCATATCCCACACAAATGTTACCATGACCAAACAGGAGACTACTAGTTATTGGAATAACAGGTTAACTTCTGTTTTACTTCGTAGGGTGTGACATTAGGAATTCTTGTCCTCTCCCTTCACAGACCACAGCAGGAGTTGGATAAATTATGAAACTTTGATTTCATCTTCAGTTCTATTACTGTTATATTCCATGTACTGTTCCTCTCCATTCCTGACCAACTACAGCTCTTGAAATTCCTGCTCAATGACATCCATCATGTGTGCATTCAAGCCCTCTGACCTGGTCTGAGATCTGCTTCAACCTGATGCTTTGTATTTCACCTGGAACTTTACCACAATCTGGATTGTGCATTAGTGTTAGCTTCACTTCCACATGCTCCTCTGAGAGGGGGGTGGGGGCTATGGTAGAGTGGTCAGAAATTCAGATGCCCTTCCTCCACTATGAATCAATGCTCCTCCACATTGAGCAACACCTGGAGGAAGCATTTAGGGTGGCAAGAGTGCAACATGTACTCTGGGTGGGGGATTTCATTGTCCACCACTGACTGACTCATCAACACCACTACTGATTGAGCTAGTTGGATCCTAAATGACATTGCTGCTAGGCTGGGTCAGAAGCAAGTGATGAGGAAACCAACAAGAGGGAAAAACATACTTGACCTCAATCTTACCAATCTACGAGCTGCAGATGTATCTGTCCATGACAGTATTGGTAAGCGTAACCACTGTTACTCATCTCCATATTGTGTTGTGTGGCATTATCACCTTGATAATTGGGATAGATTTCAAACAGATCTGGTAAGATCAAACTATAATCCTTGAAGTGCTCTGGGCCATCAGCAACAACAGAATTGCTTTCAACCACAATCCACAGACTCATTGTCTGTGATTGTCTATACCTGCCCCCTAACTCCCTCTGGCCCAACTCTTCCATGCTGACCAGGTTTTCTAAACTGAACTAGTTCCATTGCCTGCATTTGGCACATATCCCTTTAAACCTTTCCTATCCATTACTCTGTCCAAATGTCTTTTAAAGTTGTAATTTTACCTGCCTTTACCACTTCCTCTGGGAACTCATTCTATACACGCACCAGCCTCTGCGTGAAAAAGTTGCCTCTCTTACACCCTCTTACCTTAAACTTATGTTTAGTCCAAACAGTTCTCTAGTTTTGGGCTCCCCTACCTGGGGACAAGATCTTGGCTATTCACCTTATCTATGCCCCTGATGATTTTATAAACCACTATAAGGTCACATCTCAGCCTCCTATCCTCCAGGAAAAAAAAGTCCCAACCTATCCAGCATTTCCTTATGATTCAAAGCTTCCAGTTATGGTAATATCAAAGAACAATGAACAAAGAAAATTACAGCACAGGAACAGGCCCTTCGGCCCTCCAAGCCTGCGCCAATCGAGGTCCTCTGTCTAAACCTGTCATCTATTTTCTAAGGGTCTGTATCCGTCTGCTCCCTGTCCATCCATGTACCTGTCCAGATACATCTTAAAAGACACTAACGTGTCTGCGTCTACCACCTGCGCTGGCAACGTGTTCCAGGCACCCACCACCCTCTGCGTAAAGAACTTTCCACGCATATCTCCCATAAACTTTCCTCCTTTCACTTTGAACTCATGATCCCTAGTAATTGAGTCCCCCACTCTGGGAAAAAGCTTCTTGCTATCCACCTTGTCTATACCCCTCATGATTTTGGAGACCTCAATCAGGTCCCCCCTCAATCTCCGTCTTTCTAATGAATATAATCCTAGTCTACTCAACCTTTCTTCATAGCTAGCGCCCTCCATACCAGGCAACATCCTGGTGAACCTCCTCTGCACCCTCTCCAAAGCATCCACATCCTTTTGGTAATGTGGCGATCAGAACTGTACGCAGTACTCTAAATGTGGCCGAACCAAAGTCTTATACAACTGTAACATGACCTGCCAACTCTTGTACTCAATACCCCGTCCGATGAAGGAAAGCATGCCGTATGCCTTCTTGACCACTCTATTGACCTGCATTGCCACCTTCAGGGAACAATGGACCTGAACACCCAGATCTCTCTGACATCAATTTTCCCCAGGACTTTTCCATTTACTGTATAGTTTGCTCTTGAATTAGATCTTCCAAAATGCATCACCTCACATTTGCCATTTATCTGCCCAACTCTCCAATCTATCTATATTCTGCTGTAATCTCCGACAGTCCCCTTCACTATCTGCTACTCCACCTATCTTCTACTCCACACAATCTCCTTGTCAGTTTTTTTTTAACTCTTTCCAGTTTAGTAACATCCTTCCTATAGTACAATGACCAGATTTGCAGTACATCAGTTGTGGCCTTTTCAATGTCTTGTTCGCATCATCTACAGGATGCACTGGTGAAATTTAACGATGATCCTTAGATAACACCTTCCAAACCCATCACCACTGCCATCTAAAAGAACAAGGGCAGCAGATACATGGGAGTTACTCACCATCCTGACTTGAAAACATGTTGCCATTCCTTCACTGTCACGAGGTCAAAATCCTAGAACTCCCTCCCTTAGGGCATTATGGGTTTACCCACAGCACATGGACTGCAGTGGTTCAAGAAAGCAGCTCTCCACCAGCTTCTGGAGGGGCAGTTAGGAATGGGCAATAAATGCTGGCTGAGCCAGTGATGCCTACATTCCATGAATGAATGAAAAAAAGTTTTATTTCATTCCACAGTGAAACACATCTTCTCAGCGTTTTTAAATAAGTTAAAATGGAACACTAAAGTCTTCTTCTAGGATGTAAGTAGTGTATAAGTATTAGGAGGTGCAGTGGTATTATTGGAGGCAAAGAGCAATATGTGCTTGGAGGCACAGGGTAAAGCTAGAATGGTTAATAAGTACTTTGAATCAATGTCTATCACAAGAACAAATGCTGGCAATATATTGGTAGAGGTTGAGATGATAAAGTTGCCCTAATCTTATTAGTCCATAAGTCTGCTCTACCATGAGAGAAAAAGAAGGAGGTGATGTCGGTGGTTTAGCATAAGGGTCACCACACCTCAGGTGAGGGGAGAGGTTGAGAGGGAGAGGTTGAGAAGGAGAGTCCTTCATGATGACCTCAGCCAGTGCAGGAATTGAACCCATGCTGTTGCTGTTACGTTGCATTTGTAAATTAACCAAACAGCCATCTGATCTAACTGCACCCTAAAGTTGATACAGTACAGGTAATGATTTAAGTGAAAATTGCTAGACAGGAAGTCTTGCAAAGGCTGAGAGTGAATAAGGATAAATGTTCACACCCCAGGTAACTGTGGGATGTGGGAGTGAAGATGGCAGGAGGATTGTCATAATTTTTAAATCTTCCTTGATACCTGAGATACCAGAGGCAAATGTGACACCTTAATCTAGAAAGGGAGTAAGGCAGTCCTAGTAACTACTGGCCATTCAGTTTAACGTCATTGGTGGATAAGGTGTTTGAAACAATGACCGGACAACAAATCAGCAGTCACTTGGAGAGATGTGAGTTAGCTGAGAAGAGTCAGCACAGATTTGTGAAAGCAAATAAAAGCAAAATACTGCAGATGCTGGAAATCTGAAATAAAAGTGATAATAAATCTGAAATAAAAGGAAATAAAAATAAAAGTGCCGGGGAAAAAGAGCAAGCTTGGCAGCGTCTGTGGTGAGAGAAATACAAGTTAAGGTTTCAAGTCCAATATGACTCTTCTTCAGAACTGATGTTCACCAGCACTTCATATTTTTGTTTTGTAAAAGACAAATTGCATTTGGCTAATCAAACTGATTTTATCGTTTGATAAGGTTCCCCATTGTAGGCTTATGCAGAAGGTAAGGAGGCATGGGATAGGGGCAAATGTGGCAGATTGGATTCAGAATTGGCTGACCCTTAGAAGACAAAGGGTGGTAGTGGGTGGAAAATATTCAACATGGTGCTCAGTTACGAGTGGTGTACCACAAGGATCTGTTCTGGGTCCTCTTCTATTTGTGATTTTTGTCAATGATTTGGATGAAGGAGTGGAAGGGTGGATTAGTAAATTCGCGGATGATACGAAGGTGGGTCGTGTTGTGGACAGCGCGGAGGGCTGTTCGAGGTTACAAAGGGACATTGATAGGATGCAGAGCTGGGCTGAGAAGTGGCAGATGAAGTTTAACCCTGAAAAGTCAGAGGTGATTCATTTTGGAAGGAAAAACTTGAAAGCAGAATACAGGGTTAATGGAAAGATTCTTGGCAGTGTGGAGGAGCAGAGGGATCTCAGGGTTCATGTCCACAGTTCCCTGAAAGCAGCCACCCAGATGGATAGTGTTGTTAAGAAGATGTATGGTGTGTTAGCTTTCGTTAGTAGAGGGATCGAGTTCAAGAGCCGTGAAGTTATGCTCCAGCTATACAAAAGCTTGGTTCGGCCACATCTGGAGTATTGTGTCCACTTCTGGTCGCCTCATTACAGAAAAGATGTGGAAGCGTTGGAAAAGGTACACAGGAGATTTACCAGGTTGTTGCGTGAAATGGAGGGAAGGTCTTACAAGGAAAGGTTGAGAGAGCTAGGCCTTTTCTCTTTAGAACGATGAAGGATGAGAGGTGACTTGATAGAGGTGTACAAAATGATAAGAGGTATAGATAGAGTGGACAGCCAGAGACTTTTTTCCTAGGGTGGAGGCAGCTATTATGAGGGGGCATAGTTTTAAAGTGAGTGGAGGTAGATGTAGGGGAGACGTCAGAGGTAGGTTCTTTACTCAGAGAGTGATTGGGGCGTGGAATGCATTGCTGGAGAGGGTAGTGGAGTCAGCCTCATTAGGGGCATTTAAGCAGCTATTAGATAGGCATATGGATCATAGTATAAGGTAGGGGTGGAGGTTAGATAGACATTAGGATTAGGATAAAAGTTCAGCACAACATCATGGGCCGAAGGGCCTGTACTGTTCTATGTTCTATCTTCAGGAATGCTGTTGATGGGACTGTGGTGGGCATAGTGCATATGGATTTTAAGAACGCATTTGACAAAGTGATAAAAGGCTGCTTAACTAATCTGATTCTCATGGAGTAGGAGGGTCATTGTCAGTTTGGAAGTTAAAAATTGGCCTGAGGACAGTTAACAGTGAGTTGTGGGAAATGGTTAATTCTCAAATTGGGCAATGGGAAATGACGATACTCATGGGTCAGTGATAGGATCACTGATTTATTTTATATATATATATATATATAAATGACTTGGATATCGTAATTCAAAATAAAACATTAAGATGTTCCCATGGGGGAGTTTAATGCCTTCCTGTGGGTAGGTTTGGTGGTCACTTAATCAAGTGGGAAGGTACCAGGTGAGGTTCCACCACTTTCCTGCTTGTAGGTCATGTATAGGGCAGGAATGAATGCCTAGTTAAAGGCCTCATCACTGCTGGGATTCACTGAGCAGCCAGGACTGTCACTATGTGGGTAGCCTAAAAAACAAACCTTCTCATGGTGCTTATGAACTACCAGGTTGGATGGGGCAAACACTCATTGTCAGATACTCATGAGGAATTCAGCTTCAGGAAAGGCAGGGCTCCTGCAGAAAGCCACCCCTCTCCCTTGCTGCTGAATCCCATTCCTTCTCCCTGCCACCCCCTCTCTCACCATCACTGACCTGTGACCTGGGTCAATCTGCGATAGTGGGCCATGTAGTGATGTATCACCAACAGCAGCCTCCTCCTCCCAGGCAAAGGAATAAGCAACCAACTAACTGCCAATGTAAGGGGCTCAAATGGAAACAGGCAGGAATTCCATGCTCAAGCCTTCTTACCTCAAACCTAATTAGGTCAAAAGTGTTTGATTGCATTCTGGTTTTAGTTCTTTGAGTCTTAACAGAAGCTCAGGTCATGCCTCTTTGTAACGTTTAAACCATGTTCATTGTTACACTGATTGGAAAGCCATAGAGTAACATGCTCCAAATACTGATTCTAAGTTGAACCTCTTAGCAGGATGCAAACAGGTGACCACTGAAGTCACAGTGACATCAGACGCTCATCTAAATATTAATTAAAACACAATTCCCACAGAGACATGGGAAAATGATTGGGTGCCCATTCAACAAGGTCTTGTCCAGCTCCATGCCTACCAGCTATAATGGCTGCAATTAAATTTTTATGTTCTGGTAGCCATTTTTTGTTCTTCATTATTTCATGTGATCTAGGTACTGCTGTTTATGCCAACATTTGTTACGCTTTCTCCTATTGCCCTTATGGAGCCACTGCAGTCCATGTGTTTGTTTGGATTAATACTATTTGTATCCATTGAGTTCCTCAGGGTCCCGTTCCAGAAAATTGTCTACTTGTTCATTAAAATATTGCTTCAAAAAATTAGTATTGAATTCTTGCCCCTCCCGTACACTCCCCTCCCCCCTACCAATTTCACATACAGGTTATGTCATCAGATTCAACTGTTAATATTACACTCACCCTTATCATAGTTACCCTCACACATTCCATTATCATACCCATCCTTATCATTCTGGCCCTTAATCAGCCATTACCTACATGTTTTAAAATCCAACAACCAAAAATCAAATGTCCCTTCAGTATTCTCTTCCCTGTAAGAATCTGTCCAAATATAAATTTCTCATAATCCAATCCCTCAATCATTCTGATTATATGCTATATTTTAATTAATTGGATTATGGATGATGTTGTTTGAGTTGGTGGATCTGAGAAGGATAATGCTGAAGACTGCATAAAGCTCCATGCAACCTGAAGATATCATAAGGACCTGGGAAGTGAAAGGCAGAATATCTTAAGATCATGATGGGGGCCGGCCCATTACCCCAGGTCTCCTAGTAATTCTAGTAACAATATCTAACTTACTGATATAACTTGTACCTGATTGCTAACATGCAATAAACTACATCTTGTTTAAGACAAAAGTCTCTTCTTATTAGACTACTTAGTGATTTTCCTTTCCCATTTTAGACTAAGTAGGCCCTTTATAGCCAATTAGAAAAAGGAATGGTGGCAACAATCTACCCAAACATATGTTGGCAGTGGTTGGCATGGCATGCTTATACAGCACGATAGCAGCAGTATGGACTGGGGAATTTGATTTAGTTTTACAGAGCAAACTCCAACAGATCCAGAAGAAACTTCCAGTTAAAGCACAAAAATCTCTTGGGCAGACTGCCTGCAGAGGACAGACTTGTATCAAGACTCAAAAGAACAGAATCGACAGCCAAAATAAAACATACTTCAGACCTGGTAAAAGAAGCGCAGAAGTAATTGTGAGCTAGATGCTACATGGGAATGTCACATTAATCATACCTGGAGGCTACATACCTGGAGTATTGATGAAATGCAATAGCAGGCCTGCTTGGAGATTCAACCACAGAGTGTGAACAAGCATCAGAGGCTCTGTGTGTAAGATTCAAATTCTTAGTTGGCATTGCATACTGATATGTTAAGTGACACCGTCAACAGCAGAATTTATTGGTGGGAGGGTCAGTTGTTGAAACATTTTCTTGCACTTCTGCAGTCCGTGTGGTATCTTTCAACAGCAATGATATCATTTTCTGTACTGCAGCGATCAGAACTGTATTCAGTATTCTAATGATTTGTAAAATGGCCGGATTATCTCAACACTTTTACTCAATACTGAGTATTGTTGTAAAATTGGAGCTTTATATTTGTATGTCATTGGGATTTGATTTTGAGATAGGTTCAACACAATGAATGCATCAGGGACTCTGAGTTAAATCCAATCAGCATTGGCATCTGGTCCTCAATTTTAAAATTCTCAGTCTTGTTTCCAGTTCTCTCTGAAGTCTCACCACTTGTAAACTCTGCGACCGATTCTAGTCCAACAACATTTTGAGGTAACTGTGCTCTTGTTGTATCTCTGATTTTAATTGTTCCACCATTGGCAGGCTTCAGGTACCTGAGCTCAAGAACTATCGTCCCCAGATTTACAAAGTCCCGGGCTTGAGACCTACTCCAGCACTTTTGTACAAAAATCAAAGCTGACATGCAAGGGCTGGGCTAGTGAGCTAGTTCTCAGGCTGGGATATATTGGATGTCAATATCAGCAGGTATGGGGTGCGTGTGGCCAGTGCCCACGGAGTGTGCCCTGAGATGTTCGAGCCTGGTATCCAATGTGGAAGTTGTTCAAGATAAGTGGAAAACTGGATCCACCAGGTACCAGCTCTGGTTTCTTTGCTGAGTTTTCTTGACATTTAGCTTGTTTGGCCTATGGGGTTGTGAAAATAGAAGGAACTTTTTTTAAACTTAAATTGAATAAAGACACTAAAACTGCACAAAGACACTAAAATTGCACCACAGTAACTGAGAAAAACAATCTGAATTTTCAATTGGAAATCAGTAATTTACACATATGGGAATAGAGTTTAATTTCAAAAATTGGATTGGAAATCAATTGAGTCAGGGGAATGAGCACTTAGAATTCAGAGAAGTAAAATCAATTAAATTGAGGGAAGTTGATTAACTTTCAAAGTGAATTTGAATTGTAAAACAACGTGAAGTTAAATTAAGAAAAAGCATGTAAGTGAAAGGATGGGCAGAATTTCCCGATATCTTTTCAACGTGTAGGGGCGAGTGTGAGAGCTGGTGATTAACCTCCCTCATGTACAGCTGACCAGGGCCATTTCCCAGTTAGCCAAAGGCTGCCACACCTGCCAGCCGAGGTCACTTGAAACTTTTGGCCAATCAAAGCTTGCCATGATGTGGAGGTGCCGGTGTTGGACTGGGGCGGACAAAGTCAGAAATCACACAACACCAGGTTATAGTCAAACAAGTTTGTTTGAAAACAAAAGCTTTTGGAGTCTTAGTCCTTCTTCAGGTGTTCGTGAGAGAGGTACTAGAAGTCAGAGAGTCATACAGCATGGAAACAGACCCTTCAGTCCAACCAGTCCATGCCAATCATAATCCCAAACTAAACTGGTCCCGTCTTTCTGCGCTATCTATCTGTCTATCCCTCCAAACTTTTCTTATTCATGTACTTATCCAAATGTCTTTGAAATGTTGCAACTATACCCATGTCCACTACTTCCTCTGGCAGTTCATTCCACACATGAACCACTGTGTAAAAAGGTTGCCCCTCACGTCCTTTTTAAACCTTTCTCCTCTCACCTTAAAAACATGCCCCTAGTCTTAAAATCTCCAACCCTAGGGAAAAGACACTTACCATTCACCTTATCTATATCCCTCATGATTTTACAAACTGCTATATAGTCACTGGAGTGTAGGAGGTTGATAGTGAAAAAAAGTCCCAGCCTATTCAGCCTCTCCTTAACTCAAACACTTTGTTCCTTGCAACATCCTCGTAAATCTTTTATAAATTTATAAGTAAGATTCTAAACAAGGCCTCACACTTAACATGCATTGTCTGACCTAAAATGTCACCCCTTCTTCACACTGACAAAACCTTTAATTCTCACGAGATAGGGATTTGAAAGAAATTTGGGGATTTACGTATACATATTAATCAATTAAAACCTTCTAACTGATTGAAGATTTAAGAGGATCTTAGGTTTGTTTCGTACTTTCTCATCAATGGTGTGACCCTTTGATCTTTTACTTATAAGTTCTGTGTCTGATACTACCTCTCTCACTAACACCTGAAGAATGAGTAATACTCCGAAAGCTTGTGTTTTCAAATAAACCTGTTGGACTATAACCTGGTGTCGTGTGATTTCTGACTTTGTCCACTCCAGTCCAACACCGGCACCTCCACATTATGGCTATCATCAGAACAACCAACTGTTGGCACAAAGTGGAGAGGATCTCCAAGAAGCTCACACATATCGACACAGACACAAGTTTCTACAGAAATGCAAGAAAGCACAAAAGGTTCCAAAAGGACTACAGATCATGAACCCACTCAAGTCGACCTACAACACAGATTACACTGAGAGACTTTGCCATTGCACCTCGCATAAACTCCTCAATCATCTCATACACCAACTCTACAGCAAGCACCATACTCTTGAAATCAAGATAGAATCCACATTCTCAGCTTGCACTCAAGATACAGCAATACAGTTACCAGACACTGCCAAACATAGAACATAGAACATAGAACATTACAGCGCAGTATAGGCCCTTCGGCCCTCGATGTTGCGCCGATCTGTGAAACCAATCTGAAGCCCATCTAACCTACACTATTCCATTATCATCCATATGTTTATCCAACGACCATTTAAATGCCCTTAAAGTTGGTGAGTCTACTACTGCTGCAGGCAAGGCATTCCATGCCCTTACTAATCTCTGAGTAAAGAACCTACCTCTGACATCTCTCCTATATCTATCACCCCTCAATTTAAAGCTATGTCCCCTCGTGCTAGCCGTCACCATCCGAGGAAAAAGGCTCTCACAGTCCACCCTATCTAATCCTCTGATCATCTTGTATGTCTCTATTAAGTCACCTCTTAACCTTCTTCTCTCTAACGAAAACAGCCTCAAGTACCTCAGCCTTTCCTCATAAGACCTTCTCTCCATACCAGGCAACATCCTGGTAAATCTCCTCTGCACCCTTTCCAATGCTTCCACATCCTTCCTATACTGCGGCGACCAGAACTGTACGCAATACTCCAAGTGCGGCCGCACCAGAGTTTTGTAAAGCTGCAACACGACCTCATGGCTCCGAAACTCAATCCCTCTACCAGTAAAACTTAACACACCGTACGCCTTCTTAACAACCCTATCAACCTGAGTGGCAACTTTCAGAGAAACAGATGAAGCAACGGAACTACACGACCTACACGCACACCAAGAACAAGAAACAGGAGAAACTTGGCATCACCGCCAGCAATAACCAAGTCTCCCCAAGTACCACAGTTGAAAGCAGTATCACCACGGGAAAATCCATCGTCAGCTTGTCTGACCACACCCTTCAACCGGACGAGATCGAAGTTCTCAGCCAAGGACTCAATTTCTGCCCCACCACCAAAATGGACCCCATTGGTCTCGCAGCAGACACAGAGGAATTCATCAGATGAATGAGACTCTGGGAATTCTTCCAAGATGTCAGCAGTGAGCCCAATGAGACAACCAACAAACCGGGTCAGTTGACAGAGAGATCCATGGGGGAGTGGGCAAAGAAGGAGTTGAATTGGACCCCTTCAGAGGGCCATTGCCCAGGGTTTGACAGGTATGCTCAAGCCATCGGAGTATGCGTGAACACCAGATTCATCAGCCGCGCTCACAAGGTAGTACCTCACCCAGATATAGCGCTAGGCCATCTGTGCTCTCAAGACCAATCGCAACATTATCATTAAACCAGCAGACAAAGGAGGAACCATTGTCATACAGAATAGAACTAACTACTGCAAGGAAGTGCACTGACAGCTGAACAACCAGGAACACTACAGACAATTACCTGATGATCTGACCAAAGAACACATCTGTCAACTGAACAGACTGGTCAAGACTTTTGGACCAGTCCTTCAGAATACCCTTCGCACTCTCATCCCACATACTTCCTACAGAGGGCTTGTACTGTCTTCCAAAGATACGCAAAGCCAAGACACCTGGACATCCCATCATATCACCTCGTGCGAGAACCTCTCTGGCTATGTTGAGGGCATCTTAAGACCCAATGTACAGAGAACCCCCAGTTTCTGTCATACACTACAGATTTCTTACAGAAACTCAGCACCCACGGATCAGTTGAACCAGGAACATTCCTAGTCACAATGGGCATTTCAGCACTCTGCACCAGCCTCCCCCACAACGATGGCATCACCGCAACAGCCTCAGTACTCAATAACACCTAACTGCCAATTTCCAGATGCCATCCTACAACTCATCCACTTCATCCTCGACCACAATATCTTCACTTTCGACAACCAATTCTTCATCCAGGCACACAGAACAGCCATGGGGATCAGATTTGCTCCCCAGTATGCCAACATTTTCATGCACAGGTTTGAACAAGACTTCTTTGCTGTACAGAACCTCTGACCAACGCTATACACCCGATACATTGATGACATTTTCTTCCTTTGGACTCATTGCAAGGAAACAACTACATAGCAATATCAACAAGTTTCATCCCACCATCAGACTTACCATGGACCACTCTTAGGAATCAGTCTCATTCTTGGACACATGTATCTCCATCAGGGATGGGCACCTCTGTACATCACTCTACCGCAAGCCCATGGATAACCTCATGATGCTGCACTTATCTAGCTTCCGCCCTAAACACATTAAAACAGCCATCCCCTACGGACAAGCCCTACGCATATACAGTATTTGTTCGGATGAGGAGGAACAAGACGGACACCTGAAGGTGTTGCAGGATACGATGTTCAACTTATCGATTGCCAGTTCCAACAGCGAAAAACTGCAATAACCTCCTCCAAAGACAGACACGGTATATGTCTGATAGGGTACTCTTCATTGTCCAATACTTCCCTGGAGCGGAGAAACTACGCCGTGTTCTTTGTAGCCTTCAACACATTATCGATGATGACAAGCACCTCGCCAAGATCTTTCCCTTGCCTTCAAAAAACTGCCAAACATTAAACAAACCATCGCTCGCAGAAAACTACCCAGCCCACAGGACAACATCGCCTGCAATACTATACAACCCTGTCATAGTAACCTCTGCAAGACATATCAGATCCTCAACATGGACACTACCATCACACGTGGGAACACATCCACCACGTACACGGCAGATATTCATATGACTCGGCCAACGTTATCTCTCTCATAAGCTGCAGGCAAGGATGCACCGAGGCATGGTACATCTGCGAAATCATGTAGGCGCTATGACAACGGATGAATGGACACCATGCAACATTTGCCAGACAGGAATGTTTCCCTCCCAGTGGGGGAACACTTCAGTGGTCAAGGACATTCGGTGTCAGATCTTCGGGTAAACATCCTCTAAGCCGGACTTTGGGATACACAACAGCAGAGTCACTAAGGAGAGGCTGATAGCCAAGTTCAGTCCCCATGAGGGCAGCTTCAACTGGGTGCTTGGGTTCATGTCACACTATAGGTGATACACCACACTACACACTCTCACTCTCTCTCTCTGTCTCTCTCACACACACACACACACTTTCTCTCTCCCCCCCACACGTGTGCACACACACACGCACACTCTCTCTCCCCCTCACGTGTGTGCGCAAACACACACACACACAGACTCACATGCGCGCACACACACGTGAATCTATGGAGTGAATTTATATTTGCAGCTATTTTCCATTTTGTTCAAAAAGCACATAATTTACAGTCAATGTGGTGTTTTATAAATTCCTACTTCAGAAATAAAACTAGTCTGACTCTAAACCAAAACACAGATTCTAAACAAGGCCTCAAACCTAATATGCATTGTCTGACCTAAAATGTCGCCCCTTCTTCACACTGATAAAACCTTTAGCTTTCATAGGACAGGGACTTGAAAGAAGTTCGGGGATTTAAATATTCATATTAATCAATTAAAACCTTCTAACTGATTGAACATTTAACAGCATCTTAGATTTGTTTAGTACATCCTCATCAATGGAGTGACCCTTTGATTTTTACTTATAAATTCTGCGTCTGATACTACCTCTTTCACAAACACCTGAAGAAGGAGTAAGACTCCGAAAGAACAAAGAACAAAGAAGAAAGAACAAAGAACAAAGAAAACTTACAGCCCAGGAACAGGCCTTCGGCCCTCCAAGCCTGTGCCGATCCAAATCCACTGTCTAAACCTATCGCCCAATTCCTAAGGATCTGTATCCCTCTGCTCCCCACCTACTCATGCATCTGTCCAGACGTACCTTAAATGAATCTACCGTGCCTGCCTCTACTACCTCTGCTGGCAACGCGTTCCAGGCACCTACCACCCTCTGTGTAAAGTACTTTCCCCGTGTATCCCCCTTAAACTTTTCTCCTCTCACCTTGAACGCGTGACCCCTCGTTATTGAATCCCTCACCCTGGGAAAAAGCTTATCTCTATCAACCCTGTCTATACCCTTCATGATTTTGAAGACCTCAATCAGGTCCCCCCTCAATCTCCTTTTTCCTAATGAAAACAATCCTAACCTACTCAACCTCTCTTCATAGCTAGCACCTTCCATACCAGGCAACATCCTCGTAAACCTTCTCTGTACCCTCTCCAAAGCTTCCACATCCTTTTGGCAATGTGGCGACCAGAACTGTACACAGTATTCTAAATGCGGCCGAACCAAAGTCTTGTACAATTTTAACATGACCTGCCAGCTCTTATACTCAATGCCCCGTCCGATGAAGGCAAGCATACCATATGCCTTCTTGACCACTCTATCCACCTGTGCAGCCACCTTCAGGGTACAATGGACCTGAACTCCCAGATCTCTCTGCTCATCAACTTTTCCCAAGGCTCTTCCGTTTACAGTATAGTTTGCTCTAGAATTAGACCTCCCAAAATGCATCACCTCACACTTGCCCGGATTGAACTCCATCTGCCACTTCTCCGCCCAACTCTCCAGTCTATCTATATTCTCCTGTATTCTTTGACAATCCCCTATGCTTTCTGCTACTCCCCCAATCTTCGTGTCATCTGCAAACTTACTGATCAGACCAGTAACCTGGGTAAAAGACGTTGGCTATTCACCCAATCCATGCTCCTCATGATTTTATAAACCTCTATAAGGTCAACCCTGAACCCCAGACGCTAGCCTATTTTGTCTGTTCCTATAGCTCAAATCCTCCAACCCCAGCAACATCTTTTCTACATACTTCAAGTTTAACAACATCTTTCCTATAGCAAGGAGACCAGAATTGAACACAGTTTTCCGAAAGTAGCCTAACCAATGTTCTGTACAGCCGCAACATGACCTCCCAACTCCTACACTCAATGCATTGAGGAATAAAAGCAAGCGTACCAAATGCCTTCTTCACCATCCTATCTACCTGCGACTCCTCTTCCAAGAAACTATGAACCCCAAAGCTCTTTGTTTGGCATCACTCCCCAGGACCTTATCATTAAATGTATAAGTCCTGCACTGATTTGCTTTTCCAAAATGTAATACCTCACATTTATCTAAATTAAACTCCACTTGCCACTCCTCAGCCCATTGGCCCATCTGATCCTGTTGTACTCTGAGGTAACCTTCTTCGCTGTCCACTGCACCTCTAATTTTGGTGTTTTCTGCAAACCTACTAATCGTACCTCCTATATTCACATCCAAATCATTTATATAAATGATAAAAAGCAGTGGACCCAGCACCAAAGCTTGTGGCATACCTATGGTCATAGGTTTCCAGTCTGAAAAGCAACCCTCCACCACCACCCACTGTCTCCGACCTTCAAATCAATTTTATATCTAAATAGTTAGTTCTCCCTGGATTCCATGAAATCTAACCTTGCTAACCAGCCTACCATGCGGAACCTTGTCGAATACCTTGCTAACGTCCATGTAGACAATATCACGAAGGGTACTTTTTAATAATCTCAGGAAAGGAAGAATACTTTTTAATAGGGTGTAGAGCTGGATGAACACAGCAGGTCACGCAGCATCAGAGGAGCAGGAAAGCTGACATTTCGGGTCGAGACCCTTCTTCAGAAATCAGATTCAGATTTCTGAAGAAGGGTTTGGACCCGAAACATCAGCTTTCCTGCTCCTCTGATGCTGCGTGACCTGCTGTGTTCATCTAGTTCTACACCTTATTAAAAAGTATTCTTCCTTTCCTGAGATTATTAAAA
>JAHRHZ010000081.1:268932-311831 GCA_024137785.1 Ginglymostoma cirratum | reverse complement strand
CCCCCAACCGCATCCCAAAACCAGCCCAGCTCATCTCCACCTCCCTAACCTGTTTTTCCTTTCACCTCAAGCCACACTCCCATCTCCTATCTACTAACATCATCCCGCCCCCTTGACCTGTCCGTCCTCCCTGGACTGACCTATCTCCTCCCTACCCCCCTACCTACACTCACCTTTACTGGCTCCATCCCCGCCTCTTCAACTTGTCTGCTTCCTCTCCACCTATCCTCTCCTCTATCCATCCTCTATCCGCCTCCCCGTCTCTCCCTATTTATTTCAGAACCCTCTTCCCCTCCCCCATTTCTGAAGAAGGGTTTAGGCCCGAAGCGTCAGGTTTTCCTGCTCCTATGATGCTGCTTGACCTGCTGTGTTCATCCAGCCCCATGCTTGTTGTCTATAAATTATGTATTTTTTGAACAAAACAGAATTACCTGCAATTACAAAACTGCAAATTCAAATTCAAATTCACCCCATAGATCTGCGCGTGTGTGTGAGAAAGAGAGAAAGAGAGAAAGAGAGGGAGAGGGAGAGAGTGTGTGTGTGCATGTGAGAGTGCATATGTGAGACAGAGAGTGTGTGCATGAGAGAGGGTCTGAGTGTGTTTGTGTGAGAGAATGTGTGTATGTGTGCGTGTGTGTGTGTGAGAGTGTATAGCGTGGTGGGGTCACCTGTAGTGCGACATGAACACAAGATTCTGTTTGAGGCTGTCCTCCTGGGTACGGAACTAGGCTATCAGCCTCTGCTCAGTGACTCTGTGTTGCTGTGTGTTCTGAAGTCCGCCTTGGAGGGCATTTACCTAAAGATCTGAGGCCAATTGTCCTTGACCACTGAAGTGCTCCCCCACTGGGAGAGAACATTCCTGTCTGGCGATTGTTGCGCTGCGTCCATTCACTGGTGTCGCAGTGTCTACATGGTTTCACCAATATACCATGCTTAGGGGCATTCTTGCCAGCAACATATGAAATAGACACAGCTGGCCAAATCACGAGTATCTGCCATGCACGTAGTAGGTGGTGTTCCCATGTGTGATGGTTCAACACATTCGCGTCAGTTCTATGACCCTTTGATCTTTTGCTTATAAGTTCTGTGTCTGATGCCATCTCTCTCACTGACACCTGAAGGAGCAAGACTCCAAAAGCTTAAGTCTTCCAATAAATCTGTTAGACAATAACCTGGTGTCATGTGATTTTTGACCTTATCTACCCCAGTCCAACACCAGCACCTCCACATCAGTAAGGTGATGGAAGGTGTCACTAATAGTGCCATCAAGCAGCACCTGCTCAGCAATAACAGTGATGCCCAGTTTGGGTTCTGCCAGGGGCAGTCAGCTCTGGACCTCATTACAGCCTTGGTTCAAACACGGACAAATGAGCTGAATTCCAGAGGTGAGGAGAGACAGACAGTCCTTGTCATCAAGGCTGCATTCGACCAAGTGTGGCATCAAGGAGCCCTGGCAAAACTTGAATCAATGGGTATCGGGGGCAAACTCTTCAGCGGTTGGCGTCATACCTGACACATAGGAAGATGGTCGTGGTTATTGGAGGTCAGTCATCTCAGTTCCAGGACATCTCTGCAGGAGTTACTCAGGGTAGTGTCCTCGATCCAACCATCTTCAGCTGCTTCATCATTGACCTTCCCTCCATCATAAGGTCAGAAGTGGGAATGTTCGCTAATGATTGCACAATGTTCAGCACCATTTGTGACTCCTCAGATACTGAAGCAGCCAATGTTCAAATGCATCAAGATCTGGACAATAGCCAGGCTTGGGCTGACAAGCGGCAAGTAACATTCATTCCACACAAATGCCAGGCTATGACCATTACAAATAAGACACAATCTAACCACTGCTCCTTGGCATTCTATGGTGTTACCATCACTGAATCCCCCATCATCAACATACTGGGGGTTATCATTAGCAAAAAGCTCAACTGAACTCACCATATAAACAGTGGCTATAAGACTGGGTCAGAAGCTAGGAATACTGTGGTGAGTAACTCACCTCCTGACTCCACAAAGCCTGTGCAAGATGTACCGCAACCCATGACCACTCCCATCTCGAAGGACAAGGGCAGCAAATATATGGGAACACCATCACCTTCACATTCCCCTCCAAGCCACTCACCATTCTGACTTGGAAATATACTGCTGTTCCTTCCCTGTCGCTGGGTCAAAATCCTGGAATTCCCTCCCTAATGGCATTGTGGGTGTGCCCACAGAAAGTGGGCTGCAGTGGTTCAAGAAGGCAGCTCACAAACACCTTCTAAGGGCGACTAGGAACAGGCAATAAATGCTGGCCAGCCAGCAACACCCACATCCCACAAATTATTTTAAAAATGCCACAGTGAATATAGTATCCCAAGATATATATTCACATGACTACTAGTTCTTTATGAATAATATAACAAAACATATATGTTGAAGGACAGACTGTAGAATATGTTGAGTCTCCTCATACCTTGGCAGCCACCTCTTAAAAGGCCACCATTCACAAGGAGATGCAATAACTACAGTATCAAGAGTTTAACAAAGAACTCCACAAGTCAACATGTATCCTAGTGGACAGAGCATTGTCGTTATCACCACTCTCCTGTACTGGACTATGTATCATACAGTCATAGACAGTCACCTGAGGCTGGAATTGAATCCAGGTCCCTGGTGCTGTGAGGCAGTAGTGTTAACCACTGAGCCACTGTGCTGCCCATTGAGTGTCAACCTTGAATTGAGACAGCTGACAACCAACAGAGTTGTATGGGATCTTGCTGTGCACATGAATGCAGTGAGTGCACTTCAAAAGTACTTCATTTGCTGTAGAAGGTCAGCTGAAGTTGCCAAAGGCAGCATAGAGATGCAAATCCTTTCTTTCTTAATCAGCCATCATTGTTGGTACACAAATTAAAGTCAAGTTCATTGTGCCTGGCACCAAATTAGTGAAAGTTACGGAGCAGCAAGAAGGGAGGAACTCAGTAAATTCCTGTCTCTCTCAGTCCACCCTATCCCTATAAGTAAGTCAACATATCAATAACCGAAACTTGGACTGGGCAAGGGTTCGGTGCACGTGCGCAATGCCGGCCCGACGGGCATGCGTATGACGTACAGAGCCGGAAGCTGCTCGCTGAATCGTCATTTCCTCCGTGTTGTCATGGCTCCCGAGGCCTACTGAACGTTTGTGGAACTTCCGCCTGGAGTCAGAGGAGCTTCCCCCTTGATTGATGTTATTTGGGGGTTCGGCAGCGGGAGTCGCAGCAGGAGGAGGTGAGTCCTTGCTCCGAGCCGCCAGTCCCCTCCTACTGGCTCGTTATGGGATTTTGCTGCGCTTTTTGTGCCTGCAGTTTTCGCTTCAGGCCCTGTTATTTGTTATAGAAAAGTTTCACTCAGGCTGATAACTGGAGATGGCAGGGCAATCCTATGGGGAGAGATTGGTTTAACTGCGCCTGAATTTACTGGAGTTCAGAAGGATGTGAGGGGATCTGACTGAAACATATAAAATTCTAACAGGCTGGGCAGACTAGATTGCAGGTACCAGGGGGCTGTAGTCTCAGGATACTGAAGAGGGCATTTAGGACTGAGCTGAGGATAAACTTCTTCATTCAAAGTGTAGTGAACCTGTAGAATTCTCTACCAAAGAGGGTTGTGGAGGCCAAGGTTGTGGGGCAGCACGGTGGCTCAATGGTTAGCATTGCTGCCTCACAGCGCCAGGCACCCAGGTTCGATTCCACACTTGGGTGACTGTGGGGAGTTTGCACATTCTCCCTGTGTCTGCGTGGATTTCCTCTGGGTGCTCTGGTTACCTCCCTCTGTCCAAAGGTGTGCAGGGTAGGTGGATGTTTAGGTTAGCTGGGTTAGACATGGGAAATGCAGGAGTAGAGGTCAGGGTGGGATGCTCTTTGGAGGGGTGCTGTGGGCTTTTTGGGCCGAATGGCCTGTTTCCACACTGTAGGGGTTCTGTGATTCTATGAAGTCACTGAGTATATTTAAGATTCACAGAATAGATCGATATCCAGCAGGGTTTGGGGGAGGGCACAGGTGTACGGCATTGAAATAATGAATAAACTGTGATGGTGTTGATCAACGTTCACTGTAAGTGCCCTCAACCATGCTGCAATGTTCTGCATATGGTGATCGATGTGCCATTAAAGTTTGGTTCCAGAAGTTGCTCTAGTGCACAGGCCTAAGAGGTCCTAGCAACTGGGAAGATAATTAGAAGGAACACTGATGTTGGGGCTTGATGGGCTGAATGGCCTCCTCTTGCTATTTTCAATGTTTATTTCTTTGCAGAGCCACATTCACGGAGGACAGATTAAAGTCAGAAGAATGAGCACTCAGGTAAAGGAATACTTGTAAAAGATGCAAAATGATTTTTTTTCATGGATCCACTTCATCCACTGACAAAATTTATCTTTCTGTTTCCAGTACAGTATCCTATTTAAACAAGAACATGGTGAGTGCCTGTTCACTTTCATTTAAATGAAAGTAAATACTCAAAATTGTGATATGTTAGATCTGAATGCCTCAATTGTGTAGATCTAGCTAAAAACATATTTGTATGAAAGCAGAAAATCAAAATCTTCACCAACTCATTTAAAAAGACTTGGGTTTTATGTAGAAAGCATCTTTCATAATTTATTTATACACAAATAATTGATCATGATTATAGAAGTCATGACAATTGCAAAATTGAATGCAACAGTGTACTTGTGTTTGTATGTTTGCATGGGAGGGGAGGTCAAGCAGTAGTTCGAAAATTGATCCCCTCAAGGGAGAGAAAGTGAGAGAAATATGTGAAGCATGATATCTTGCTGGGAAAGAAAGCCAGAAAGCTAAATCTTCGTACTGTAGACTGAGATAATTCCATTAATTTCCATATGTGAGTTTACCGATTTGTGATTGGAGAATGCTGCTTCAAAAAGGACAGCAAGAAGGAGGAGTTTAAGAATAGTATTTGAAATAACCTTGGAAGATTAGAAAATGTGAGTGGTGTGCAAAAGCAATAACTCAATATCTGCTAGTATCTGATCACTGAGAATATCTAGGAGATATTTTCTCACTTCAGACTTGATCAGAAATTCTGTCGAGCAGGATTATTGAATTCCACATCTCTAGGTCACTGTATCTTATGGATTTATGACTAAAGCAGTTTGTGGATTGATTAAATGTTTGTTACAGGAATCTCTGATATTGTACCAGTCAGTGAAGTCATTTGGAAGCATAGTTGCTGTAGGAGATGACCTGAATCTTCAATCTGGGTTAGAATCTTTGTTTCCAACCCAGCTCAGACAGAGGTTCCCCAGTTACCTTCCCAAGATTTTTCCAGCTTGATATCTGATGTAGGGTCCATCACAACAAACCGTCCAGCAAACTGTGTAGCAACATCAGAATAGATTGTTGCAGAAACCATGTCCCCTTCTTATTGCAGTAGCTGCTGTATTCCAGCTACAGAGGGCAGATAAGTGAAAGAGAGTAGGGTGGCGCATGAATGGGTGAATAGGTACCATGGCAAGTAGGTGGGTAAGGGAATGGGATGCATGATGGGGCAGTGTGTTTTAGGCCTTGGTGAGGTTGAATGTCTGAATGTTTGGGGGTTGTGGGGGGAGTCAGTATTATAGCTTGCTAGGCATTAGAGCAGGTTTTAATCTCTAGCATTTCCTAGCTAATATTAAGGTGAGTAAGTTGGAACTGTATCAAGTCTCTAACTCGATGTTAGTGACTTTTCTCGGAGAGTTCCAGACACTCATAGTTGTCTATCAGAAATGTAAACCTCTTACACGATTGTAGTTGACAAGAATGGATTTTCGAGGGATCCAAATGCATCTTTCAGATTCCATCTGGTCTTCAACCATCTGGAAACTGAAAGATCTGGGCCCGTACAACTAATTTGAACCCTAGTTCCCACAGACAGCAATGTGGTGAGTAGTTAATCAGTTTAGTGATGTTCATTATAGGACAAATATTGGCCAGGACACAAGATTTTCTAAATGTTATCATCAAACCCCTGTTCTTCTTGCTAAATGCCATGTCAGCTGTACATTATAAATCTCAAGATCTTAGCCTGGCATGGAAAATGTACCTCATTTTGACTGGATGATTGTTCCCTAGTTTTTCTTAACGTGACCTGCTTGCTGCTCTTGTTACTTCTTGTTTTCACTACTGACTGCTTGTTTTGCCCAACTTTTCATTGTCTTGGTTCAAACTCCATAACTTTTTGGTCCAGGATGCTAGTTCTTGATTGGTAGCAGTTTTGAACCAATCAAATAGCATCCATTTTTCATCTGAGATAACAAGGTGTAGAGCTGGATGAACACAGCAGAAAGGTTTTCTGAAGAAGGGTCTCGACCCGAAACATCAGCTTTCCTGCTCCTCTGATGCTGCTTGGCCTGCCATGTTCATCATGCTCTACACCTTGTTATCTCAGATTCTCCAGCATCGGCAGTTTTTACTATCTCCATTTTTCATCTTCCAGGTTCAGGAAACTTGATACTTTCAATCAGCTTTGTGATCCTTTCTGTGTATTACCTCTCTGCATTTTAGTTGGAGTAAAAATTTTTAAATGAGCATTCAACACTTAGCCCCTGGTTCTAACTTCTTGACAGCTCATGACGATTCTATCTGGTCTGTGGCGTGGGGCAAGAGTGAGAAGGATAGCTCAGAAACCATAGTGACTGGGTCGCTGGATGACCTTGTTAAAGTCTGGAAATGGTAAGTGTATAATATCCAACTTGTGGAACTTTGTCTTGGTGCAAAAGTCAGCATTCTTGGATCAAAATAGTTTAATGGTTTAAACTTGAAAGCAAACTGGCAAAATGATAATGCTGATAGTAAGACTTTTGTCTGGTTTGGTACTTTTCTCTTCAATCTGGACATGGGAACAACTGGCTGCAACTCACCAAATCTATGCTTATACTGTTAGAATTCTTTTGTAGCTGTTGATTAGAGGCTAAATTAACTTAAATTTGAGTGACTGGATCAGTTTGTGCATGACTGATGACTCATTTCATTTTAGTTTGGAGTTCTCACGAACTCCAGGTTTGGGGTGTCTCAATAATTCTTAAGAACATAACATAAGAACATAAGAACTAGGAGCAGGAGTAGGCCATCCGGCCCCTCGAGCCTGCCCTGCCATTTAATAAGATCATGGCTGATCTTTTCGAGACTCAGCTCCCCTTACCCGTCCACTCACCCATAAGCCTTAATTCCTTTACCTAGCCTTGCCTTAAAAACATTCAGCGAGGTAGCTTCAACCGTTTCACTGGGCAGGGAATTCCACAGATTCACAACCCTTTGGGTGAAGAAGTTCCTCCTGACCTCAGTCCTACATCTGCTTCCCTTTATTTTGAGGTGATGCCCTCTAGTCCTAGCTTCACCTGCTAGTGGAAACAACCTCCCTGCCTCCACCTTATCTATTCCCTTCTTTAATCTTTTATGTTTCTATAAGATCTCCCCTCATTCTTCTGAATTCCAATGAGTATAATCCCAGTCTACTCAGTCTCTCCTCATAATCCAACCCTCTCAAGTCTGGAATCAACCGAGTGAATCTCCTCTGCACCCCCTCCAGTGCTAGTATATCCCTTCTCAAATAAGGAGACCAAAACTACACACAGTACTCCAGGTGTGGCCTCACCAGGACCCTATACAGCTGCAGCATAGCCTCCCTGTTTTTAAACTCCATCCCTCTAGCAATGGCAGACAAAATTCCATTTGCCTTTTTAATTACCTCCTGCACCTGTAACCCTACTTTTAGCAATTCATGCACAAGGGCACCCAAGTCCCTCTGCACAGCAGCATGCTGCAAGTTTTTACCTTTTAAAACATAGTCCATTTTGCTGTTATTCCTACCAAACTGGATGACCTCACACTTGTCAACGTTGTACTCCATTAAAGTTCCTTTCTAGGGTGTCACTTTGAAACTTATAGAAGGGAGAGGAATCAATTTACATTTTCATCACAGACTTTAAAATCTTACAATGTCTTACAGTGGTAAGATATTAAAGGAGAAACAGAATAACTTTATATATTTAGAAGTTTTAGCTGAATTATTATCATTGGGAATTTTTGCGAGTTAGATAATAAGCTTTTTATTGTAATGAGAATTTATATTGTTCAATTCTTTAACAAATTTGCCTGGTATCTTAAACTGGGTCTTGAGTCATGCTTAGGTGTCATGATGGAGGTATTATGGAAGTCGAGAAAAGGGCCAGTAGCTAAAAATAAATTAACAAATGATTTTTAAATTCAGTATTTTACTGAATGCTTATGCTTGGTTAGACACACTTTCTCAGTTAGGAGATAGGATTGACTTATATATTCTGCAGCAAACTAAGGACCTGCTGCATGATCTCACTTGTTTCAAACAGTATTCACCCACACATGTGGAAACTGCATGCAATATTGCATGTCCCTGTAACTTACTAAATGCTGAACAATGTTATTTGAATTCCATTGATGGTACATTAAATCATCAAGATTTGTACATGATCTAATTGAATCGAGAAGCAGAATTGAAGGGCTAAGTGGCCTAATCTGGTAGCTGGCACATTTCACCTTGCAATTGCCCTGACTAAATGGCTCAAAACCGGATGATCCAAATGCTTGATTATTAGATGTTGTGTCCTAATGAGTAATACACTGTACATTACATGAAAGTATACGAATAGTAGCAAAACATATTTTCTGGTTGGCCTCCAGAGACATGTAAGCAGCTGGTAACCTCCACAGAAGACAATATAAGAACAGGAGTAGACCGCTTAACCTCTTGAGCTCATGCCTCCATTTAACGACATCATGGCTGACCCGTGACCAAAATCAAGTGTCTCAACATATTTGTTAAGGAAAAGAACCATCAGTCTAAGATTAAAAATTGATCCAGCATCAATTGTCATTTGAGGAAGAGAATTCTGTGAAGAATTATTTTCTAATTTCCTTCCTAAAATATTTGCCTGTATAAGTTTAAAACTATCCTAGACTCTACGTCACCTCAATATTTTAACCTTTGATTCAATGACCTCAAACAGCAAGAAGCCTCTAATTGCCTATGAGGTTACCTTGTTTTCCCAAATACAAATTTGAACCTTTGGTATTAGAAACTTGTGTTAACTGTAAAGTAATAGGTTTTGTTACGCCGGCTGTCATGGACTTTGGTTGGAAGTGGCATGTAGGAGAACTGCTCTGTTTTTCAGCTTTGCTTCAGTTTCATGTATCTTTTCTGCTCCAGGGTGGATGAGAAGCTGGAACTGCAATGGACTCTAGAGGGTCATCAACTGGGTGTTGTCTCAGTTGACATTAATCACTCGGGCACCACTGCAGCTTCCAGTTCTCTGGATGCACATATCCGCCTTTGGGATTTAGAATCAGGCAAGCAGATTAAGTCTTTGGATGCTGGACCAGGTAATAATTTTGCAGCCTATTTCAATAAATTACTGCTACTTGCTTACAGTTGTGACAGTAAGTTGTATAATTAACAAATATTGGTTGAATTCTAATGATTGAAATTGTTTAGAATAATACGTACATATGATCAAATAGCTTTGGATATTATTGTGAATGCTGAATCATGCTGGTTTATTCCATGCATCTGGACCTGATGAACCTTCTGTTAGTCATTTTAAGTGGGTGCTGCCCCAGCCAGTGGAGGTCAGCTCCTATCCAGTGTAAGATGTAGCCATGTTCTGGTGGATATTCTGCAAAATACTCCTGATTTGAAGTGGCACAGTGGCTCAGTGGTTAACACTGCAGCCTCACAGCACCAGAGGCCCAGGTTTGATTCCACCCTCGGAAGACTGTCTCTATGGAGTTTGCACATTCTCCCCATGTTTGCGTGGGTTTCCTCTCACAGTCCAAAGATGTGCAGGCTAGGTGGATTGGCCATGCTAAGTTGCCCGTAGTGTTCAGAGATGTGTAGATTACGTGGTTTATAGAGCGATGGGTCTGGGTGAGATACTCTGAGGGTTGATGTGGACTTGTTGGGCCAAAAGGCCTGTTTCCACACTGTAGGGATTCTAAGTTATGAAATTCAAACAAATTAATTCAGACAGGAGGCTGGAAGAACACTGGAGCATCTGGAGGAAAGGATCAGTCAATGTTTTAGGTATTATCCTCTCCAGGAAGTTTTTTTGCAGTTTCTTCTGCAGTTTTTTTTTTTTTTTGTCTCTTAATTCAGAAGCTGTTTTATCTTCTCAAGTCTTCAAATTCATGAAGTTTCAGGGTGGTGGGAGATAAAATGGAAGATTCAAGATTGCAAATCATATGATGATAAACACAGCCAAGAAAACTGATCAATTGTTTAAAATCTCAATGAATATCCCACTCGATTTGCAAGAACCTACGAGTTCTGGGAGGAATCTGAAGTTGCTTCAGCTTTCTGTGAGGTAAACTGGAGAGTAAATCAGAGTTATAGAGATCTACAGCACAGAAAAAAAACCCTTTGGCTCATTGCATCCAGATCAGTCAAAAACAACCACCTAATTGTTTTGATTCTGTTTTCCAGCACTTGGCCCATAGACTGTATGCTTTGGCATTGCAAGTACGCACTTAAAACGTCTTTAATGTTATTAGTGTTTCCGCAGGGAGTGAGTTGCAGATTCCACACATTTCCTCTAAAGCTCCTGCCTATTACCTTAAATCTGAACCTCCTAATCATTGATTCCTCCATCAAGGGAAAAGGTTTTGTACTGTCTACCCATTTCTGCCCCTCATAATCTTACACAAGTCAATCATTACTCCCCTCAATCTCTTCTGCTGTTAGGAAGCAGCCCCAGGTTAAACGCGTGTATGAATTTGGGTGCCATATGTTAGATTTTAAATTGTAAATTGGGAAATGATTTGCACAGTTTGTCTATAATCTGCACCTTCATAACAGTGTGCAATCTGAAAATGATGGGCAGGGTTAAACTCCATTCTTAGTGAAATGTGAGGGAAATGAATGACTCGTTTATTATAACACTGCAGTTCAGTTGTGTGACAGAGGTTACAGGTCCGTAACTTCAATTTATGTTCCATGATTGCCTTAACTCTCTTGCTGTTTCTGTTTTTGTTTTTCTTTGCCTCAAATAAACAGTCAGAATTTGCCGCTGTCTTCTTGTTATCTGCTCCTGACTTGTGTATCTCTTTCATGTCTTCAAGTTTGTTCACACTGTGTACAGAACTGGGAATGGAGAAGCTTCAAAATCAAATTAGATTTTCCAGTTTCCTTTTGCAGTGTTTTTTTTCTCTTTAAGTTTTATTGCTTTATGTTAAAGAACCAACACTGGTTTTAATGAAGTACTTTTGTTTTCCTTCAGTTGATGCCTGGTCCGTGGCTTTCTCTCCAGATGGCAAATTTTTAGCCACAGGGAGTCATTTAGGAAAAGTTAATATCTTTGGTGTTGAAAGTGGAAAGAAGGAATCATCCCTGGATACAAGAGGGAAATTCATCCTCAGTATTGCATATGTAAGACAAACCAGAAGACTTATTTTATTTACAGTTTACATACTATCTTGAACCTTGGTAAAGAATTTTCTTCTAAATTTAATTCAACTGGATATTCTCTCTGTTCCATCTCCCATAGTTTTCTCCAGCACGTAGACCAGATCTCCCAGTAAATTTAGGAGTTTTTTTCTACTGCATGGCTACATATTGGCTGGTGACACAATCAGAGCCATTATACTGTAAGCCTGATGTGTGCACTGGTTGGACTCCATGACCCCAATGCCTCCCTACCTCGGTAACTTACTTCTTCAGCCAAATGATGCTCTGAAATACCTTCTAATTCTAGTCCTTTATTATGTATAAGTTTCCTCGCTGCAACATTAATGGCCTTCAGTTGTCTAGGTTTGAAATTTCTTCCCTGAAGCTCACTGCTTGTCTATTTTCCCTCCTCCTTTAAAACCCAGTTCTTTTAACGATGTTAACATCTCCTGAGGTAACTCGAAGCCAAATTCTGTTTGATACCACTGCAGTGAAGCATTAAAGGTGGTATATAAGTGCAGGTTGGTGCATGGTTTAATCTTGTGCCTGTAACCACATAGACCGTGACATTGTGGGAGACATGCTGATTATAATAAAAAGAGACCAAATAAGTGTTAGACAGTTTCATGTTCCAATCAGTAAATGAGCTAACAGTAATAGTTGTTTTAAATTTTGTCTGCCTTTTGACCCTATTGACCATGAACAATAAAAGCATGTAACCTCTTGTCTGATGGCCAGTCGGGAAGTTATCTATATGACTTTAACCATGTTTGGAGGTGGGCAGTATCACATACTATGAAACAAATATTAAACAGAATTGCAGCATATCAGCTCACGCACAATGGGCTGAATAGATTGTGTCAGTGATTTGTTATGCCCTTAAATGTTGCTCTTTGTTGAAGTCTTTTATCGTGTGGAGTTGAATAGAATTAATTAGTGTCAGTGAATAGTAAGCTATTTGCCCTTTAACAATATCTGTGTTTTATGACTAGTTCTGTGTTGCTCAGCGCGGAATGTGAGAGCGTTGTGATAATCGTTCTTTTATGGCCTATGTAGTAGGAACTATGTTGATTCACATCATAAAAAATAAATCTTGTGGTCACTGCAGAGTCCCGATGGGAAGTACCTCGCCAGCGGTGCTATAGATGGTATCATCAACATTTTCGATATTGCAACTGGAAAGCTTCTGCATACGCTAGAAGGTAAAAATGCTGGGGTTGTGCATGAGGGTTAAGTGGAAACCAATTCACTGACACAATGTATATTCCCAAATTGTCTGGATGATGTGACTCCAACAGCACTCCAGTTTGGCACACTGAGCTTCATCAGTCAGGGCATTGAGTACAGAAGTTGGGAAGTTATGTTGTACTTGTACAGGGTGTTTGGTGAGGCCGCACTTGGAATATTGTGTTCAGTTTTGGTCACCTTGCTATAGGAAGGATGTTATTATACTGGAAAGAGTGCAGAAGAAATTTTCAAAGATGTTGCCAGGACTCAAGGGACTGAGCGATAGGGAGAGGTTGGACAAGCGAGGACGTTTTTCTTTAGAGTTAAGGATACTGAGGTGGGGTGGGGGAATGGGGAGGAAGAGGGGGTGGGATCTTATAGAAGTGTATAAGATCATGAGAAGCATGGACAGGATGAATGCATTCAGTCTTTTTCCCAGGGTTGGGAAATCGAGGACTAGAGGGCATTAGTTTAAGGTAAAAGGGGAAAGAATACATGGGAACCTGAGGGGCAACTTTTTTACACAGACGGTGGTGTGTGTATGGAATGAGCTGCCAGTGGACGTGGTTGAGGCGGGTAGGTTAATAATATTTAAAAGGCATTTGGAAGAATACATGGATAGGAAGGGTTTAGAGGGATAAGGGCCAACTGCAGGGAAATGGAGTTAGCATTTATGGACGTTTTGGTTGGCATGGGCCTGTTTGGGCCAAAGGGCCTATCTTTGTGCTGTAGGGCTCTATGACTCTATAACACTCAAGAAGCTCAACACCATCCACGAGAAAACAGTTGTAGTGGAGTAATTGAGGAGAAGGTTGACGTTAAGTCAAGTCAGTCTAATAGGAAGAATAGGCAGGGCTGGTTTAGTGAACATGGCAAGATGATGGTCTGAAATGTTCTTATTTTAATGCAAGCAATGTAACAGGTAAGGCACACGAGCTTTGAGCCTGGATTAGGACATGGAACTAAGATGTTGTAGCCATTATAGAAACTTGGTTGAGAGAAGGACAGGACTGGAAACTTGGTGTTCCAGGGTTTAGATATTTCAGGTGTGATAGGAAGGGACGTAAGGAGGTAGGGGAGTTGCACCGCTGATTAAGGATAATGTCACAGCTATGTTAAGAGAGGCCATCTTGGAAGGCTTATCCAGCAAGGTTGTATTGGTAGAATAAAAAAGGTGCAGTCACTGTGATTTGGCTATGCTATGGGCCTCCCAATAGCCAGTGGGAGAAACAGGAACTGATATGTTATCAGATTGTGGAAAGATGTGAAAAAACCAGAGCTGTTGTCATGGGTGATTTTTAACTTCCCCAATATAGACTGGGACTCAGCTAGTGCCAAGTGCTTAGCTGGGGCAGAGTTTGTTAGGAGCATCCCGAGGGCTTCTTAATATGTAGATAGTCAAACTAGTGAAGGAGGAGTACTACATTTTGTGTCAGGGAATGAGCCTGGCCAGGTGATCAAAGTTTCATTGGGGAAGTATTTTGGAACACTCATCACAATTCCATAAGTTTTAAGATAGTAATAGATAGCATAGGACTGGTCCTTGGATGAAGGCTAATTACAACAATATTAGGCAGGAATTGGAGTAATTGGATTGGGGCAACAGTTTGATCGTATATCCACATCTGACATATGGGAATCTTTTAAGGGCCAGTTGATCAGATTTCAGGACCGGCATCTTCCTGTGAGGTTGAAAGGTAAGGATGGCAAGATTCAGGAACCTTGGATGACAATAGATATTGAAAGTTTAGTCAAAAAGGAAAAGGGAGCATATATATAATGTTTAGGAAACCAAAATCAACCAAGACCCTTGACAAATATAAAGGGAGCAGAAAAGAACTCAAACAAGGAATTAGGAGGCCTAAAAGGGCATGAAATGCCCTTAGCAAGTACAATTAAGGAGAATCCCAAGGCATTTAATATGTATGTTAGGAGCAAGAGGTTAGTTAGGGAAAGGGTAGGACCACTCGAGGACAAGGAAGGAATTTATGTGTAGAGCTAGAGGAAGTAGGTCCTTAATGGTTACTTTACATCAGTGTTCACCAAGGAGAAAGATGTGGATGATAATAAGATTAAGGAGGGGTGTGTTGATATTCTAGGGCATGTTGATGCAAGTCTCCAGGGCCTGATGGTATCTTTCCCAAGATCCTGAGGAAAGCAATGGAGGAGATTGCTGGGGCCTTGACAGAGATCTTTGTATCCATTTTAGCCAAAGGTAAGGTACCGGAAGACTGGAGAATAGCCCGTGTTGCTTCTTGAACAAAGAATGGCAGCAGAATGATTCAGGAAATTAATGGCCAGTGAGCCTTATGTCATTGGTAGGGAAATTATTGGAGACAATTCTTAGGAACAGGATTTACTCGCATTGGAAAAGGATAGACTTATTAGGGATAGTCGGCATTACTTCATGTGGTTGGGGTCTTGTCTCTCAAATTTGATTGAGTTTTTTGAGGAAGTGATGAAGATGATTGAGAGTGGAGCAGTGAATGTTCACTAAAGCATTTGACAAGGTCAAATAGTTGATATGGAAGATTTAAGTCACATGGGGTCCACAGTGAATTGGTAAGTTGGATACAAAATTGGCTTGGTCATGGAAGACAGGGTAATTTTAGAGGTAAAAGGTACTGCAGATGCTGGAGAATCCGAGATAACAAGCATGGGGCTGGATGAACACAGCAGGCCAGGCAGCATCATAGGAGCAGGAAAACTCGACGTTTCGGGCCTAAACCCTTCATCAGAAATGGGGGAGGGGAAGAGGGTTCTGAAATAAATAGGGAGAGAGGGGAAGGCGGATAGAGGAGAGGATAGGTGGAGAGGAGGCAGACAAGTCGAAGAGGCGGGGATGGAGCCAGTAAAGGTGAGTTTAGGTAGGGGGGTAGGGAGGAGATAGGTCAGTCCAGGGAGGACGGACAGGTCAAGGGGGCGGGATGATGTTAGTAGATAGGAGATGGGGGTGTGGCTTGAGGTGAGAGGAAAAACAGGTTAGGGAGGTGGAGATGAGCTGGGCTGGTTTTGGGATGCGGTTGGGGGAGGGGAGATTTTGAAGCTTGTGAAATCCACATTGATGCCATTGGGCTGCAGGGTTCCCAGGCTGAATATGATTTGCTGTTCCTGCAGCCTTCGGGTGGCATCACTGTGGCATTGCAGGAGGCCCAGGATGGACATGTCATCTGAGGAATGGGAGGGGGAGTTGAAATGGTTCGCGACTGGGAGGTGCAGTTATTTGTTGCAAACTGAGCGCAGGTGTTCTGCAAAGCGGTCCCCATGCCTCCGCTTGGTTTCCCCGATGTAGAGGAAGCCACAACAGGTACAGCGGATGCAGTATACCACATTGGCAGATGTGCAGGTGAACATCTGCCTGATGTGGAAAGTCTTCTTGGGGCCTGGGATTGGGGTGAGGGAGGGGGTGTGGGGGCAGGTGTAGCACTTCCTGCGGTTACAGGGAAAAGTGCCGGGTGTGGTGGGGCTGGAGGGGAGTGTGGAGCGGACAAGGGAGTCGCGGAGGGAGTGGTCCCTCCGGAAGGCAGATAAGGGTGGGGAGGGAAAAATGTCTTTGGTGGTGGGGTCTGATTGCAGATGGCGGAAGTGTCGGAGGATGATGCGTTGGATCCGGAGGTTGGTGGGGTGGTATGTGAGGACGAGGGGGATTCTTTTTTTGGTTATTATTGCGGGGACGGGGCGTGAGGGATGAGTTGTGGGAAATGCGGGAGACACGGTTGAGGGCGTTCTCGACCACTCTGGGGGGGAAGTTGCGGTCCTTGAAGAATGAGGACATCTGAGATGTACGGGAGTGGAATGTTTCATCCTGGGAGCAGATGCGGCGGAGGCGAAGGAATTGGGAATAGGGGATGGCATTTTTGCAGGAGGGTGGGTGGGAGGAGGTGTATTCCAGGTAGCTGTGGGAGTCAGTGGGCTTGAAATGGACATCTGTTTCTAGGTGGTTGCCCGAGATGGAGACAGAGAGGTCCAGGAAGGAGAGAGAAGTGTTGGAGATGGTCCAGGTGAACTTCAGGTTAGGGTGGAAGGTGTTGGTGAAGTGGATGAACTGTTCGAGCTCCTCGTGGGAGCACGAGGCAGCGCCGATACAGCCATCAATGTAACGGGGGAAGAGGTGGGGTTTAGGGCCAGTGTAGGTACAGATAATTTTAGAGGGGTGTTTTCTGACTGGAGATCTGTGACCAGTGGTGGTCTGCAAGGATCAGTGCTGGGACCTCTTATTTTTAATATAAATAATTTGGATGAAAATATAAGTGATCTGATTTCAAAGTTTGAAAATGACACAAAAATTTGTGGAGTTGTGGAAAATGAGAGAGCTTGTCAAAGGATACAGCAGGACATAAATCAGTTGGAAAATTGGGTGGAGAAATGGCAGGTGGAGATTAACCCGTAAAAGCATGAGGTCATATATTTTGGGAGGTCAGATGTAAAAGGAATGTATAGAGAAAATGGCAGGACTCTTAGGTGCATTGATATACGGAGAGGTCTTGGCGTGCAAGTCCACAGGGGGTCTCTAACAGTGGCAATACAAATAGATAAGGTGGTAAAGAAGCCCTAAATCAGTCGGGGCATTGAGTTTAAAGTTGCAGCTGTATAAGACTTCAGTTAGGCCACATTTGGAGTATTGTATGTAGTTCTGGTCACCACGCTATAGGAAGGATTGAGGCTTTGGAGAAGGTGCAAAAGAGGCTTACTGAATTGAAGTGCATTAGTTATAAGGAAAAGTTGGACAAACTTGGATTGTTTTCACTAGCGTGGTGGGGTGATCTGACAAGTATATAAAATTCTGAGAGGCATGGACAAGGTGGATAGTTGGAATCTCTTTGCCACTGTGAAAATATCAAATGTTAGGGGACAAGGGGTTAAGCTAAGAGGAGAAAAGTTTAAAGGAGATGTGCAAGGGAAAAGTTTTTATACGGAGGGTGGTAGGTGCCTGGAAGATGATAGAAGCAGATATGATAGCAATGTATAAGAGACATTCAGATCAACACATGAACAGACAGGTAATAGACGGATACAGATGTGTGTAGGCAAATGGGATTAGTTTAGAATGTCAACCGTTCTATGCCATAGACATGGTGGGCCGAAGGGCCAGTTCCTGTGCTACATATCTGCCTTGGAGCGCATGAACTGCAGTGATTCGGGGGTGGGGGGGGGACACGGTGGCTCATTGGTTAGCATGCTGCCTCGCAGTTCCAGGGACCTGCATTTGATTCCAGTCTCAGGCGACTGTCAGTATGGAGTTTGCATATTCTCCCCATGTCTACATGGGTTTCTTCCAGGTGCTCTGGTTTCCTCCCACAGTTCAGAGATGTGCAGGTTAGGTGCATTGGCCTTGCTAAATTGGTCATAATGTTCAGGGTGTGTAGGCTAGATAGACTTGCTATGCAAAATGCAGGGTTACGTTGGCGCGGTGGGTCTTGGTGGGATTCTTTTCAGATGTCAGTGTGGACTCACTGGGTCGAATGGCCTGCTTCCATGCCATAAGGATTCTATGATTCAATAAGGTAGCTTACTGCCACCTTCTTAAGGAAGATTAGAGATGAGCAATAAATATTAACTTAGCCTGCGATGCCCACATCCCAAGAATAAAGCAATACTTAGCTATGACATGAAATTGAGTGATGGATTCAGGCTTGTAATCCTCAGTGTAGTTGTTTTCCATGGAGGGTGAGAGGCCATTAGGCTAATACTCTGCACCAATAATCAGTGTGGCATTGACGGTGGTAGTGGTCTTGGAGGTTGCGGTTTGGTGTTTGTGGTCAGTGACAAGGGACATAAAGTAAACCTCACAACAATCAAGTGACCTCTCTAACAAGAATTTCACCTGTATCACTGCGCAGTGCCAGTGCAACTGATTGCAGTGGTCTCAGTGTGGGGTCATCAGGTTGCCCAAGCAAGGGACACCAACCAGAAAATGAATGATCACTAATGGAAGATCATTTAATTTGTTTTTTACACATATCGGATATGTACGTGGGATGAGGCTAAAGTATTCCAACAAACCCTCAACTCCCATAGTTAGGTTGACTATACATCCTTACACCCCACTTCCTCAAAAATTCTATTCCGTTCTCTCAATTTCTCCACTTCCATCGCATCTGTTCTGATGGTGCTAACTTCGACAAGAGGGTCTCCCAAACATCCACCACTTTCCTCAACCAAGTACAGGGCCTTTTGCTGTGTCTGACCCATCTCCCTCACTTCAGCTCTCACCCCCACTTCCCTCAAAACATCAATTGGGACCCCTTGTCCTCACCTACCATCCCACCAGCATCCACATCTGAAGGATCATTTCCACCACCTCCAGCAGAATGCCCCCATCAGACATTCCCCTCCCCTGTCAGCCTTCCACAGGGACCTTTCCCTCTTGGACTGCTTGGTCCATTCGTCCTCCACTCTCAATATTTCCCCACAGCCCAGGGCTCCTATCCATGTAATCAGATAAGGAGTAACACCTGCCCATTTACTTACTCCCTCGTCACTATCTAAGGCCTCAGACACACCTTCCAGATGAAGCAACAATTTACTTGCTCTTCACTCAATCTAGTCTACTGTATTTGCTGCTCACAATGTGGTCTTCTCTACACTAGCATAGACCGGGTGACTGCTTTACGGAACACCTACAGTCTGTTCACAAAAATCATCCTGCCCTTCCATTTGCATGCCATTTTAACACACCATGTTCCCTGGTCGTCATCTCTATCTCAGGTTTGCTACAGTGGTCCAGCAAACTTCGGCACAAGCTGAAACAACAGCACTTCATTTTCCAGTTGGGAACTCTGCAATCTTATAGAGTCTATTAAGTTCAATCATTTTATTGCTTGAGCACTTACTCCCATGTCTTTACCCCAACCCCCGCATCCAGGCTCTTTTCTTGCGCCCTGTCTCTCGTTCATGCTCCTTCTCTGTGTGTGTTTCTTTCTCGCTCTCTCTGTGGGCTTTATCTCCATCTATCACTTACTCCTTCCCCCATCCCTTTTCTATCATATGTACTAACCTGTTTCTAGTTCTGAAGAAGGGTCACCAGACCTGAAATTTGAACAGATGCTAGCAGATATGCTGAGTTTTTCTAGCTGTTTCTGATTTCTAGCATCCACAGTTCTTTGATTTTCTTTTTGTTTCATGTTTGTGAGTTGGATTTACTTTCGTGGTAGAGGATTGTCCCAGACCATGACTTTGAAGGGTCCTGTCCAGTTATTTAATCTCGAGTCGCCTGCTGGAGGCCCTTCCTAAACCTCATCTGTTGGTGCATTTCGCCATTTACCTGGAAGATCTTGGGTCAGCTACAGCCCAGATAGCTGCCTATCATTCTTTCCTTCCTTTTACGTGTAGTACCTTACCATTCTGTCTATTTGTTATGGAATGTTTGGATCAATAAGAAACTTTATTCCTGTAAATTCGAATACAAGAGGAAAGGGACTAACCTTACCCAACCAGCCCATATTTGCAAAACACCAAACTCTGTGTCCAGCATTACATATAGTTGTGTGATTTGGGCAACGTTTTCTAAATAGTCCTGATTATGCTAAGTACATTTGACAACCAATTTACAATTGACATTATTTGCAAACTACATATGTTAAAAACAGCCCTGATCTTTGCAGACAGAAAAATCAATGTACATTCACTGTACCTGTATAAACTAAACAAAATAGATGATAGCCATTCCCTGGTTCATTTCTCAGGGTAATGTCTTAACCAATCCGAGTTAACTTGTCTGGTATAAATTTAAACAAGTATGGTAATTAACTGGCAGTCATCATCTGATACATGTATTCTTCATGTACTTCTACCAATTAGAGTCTACATGCCAACCAGTCAGCGTTCTACTATCATGTTATAAAAAATGTCGATCCTTTTCACATTGGTGTTTTTGTAAATTGTCCTGATGAGACAAAAAACTTCGGCAAGATGTGTATTTGTCAGCAATCTTTTAAAATAGTTCAATTCTTTTACTTTTAGGTCATGCCAAGCCAATTCGATCTCTGACTTTCTCTCCGGATTCTCAACTTCTAATTACAGCCTCTGATGATGGCTACATAAAGATTTATGATGTGTAAGAGATTTTATTGTACCCACTTCAGTTATTTGTTATACGTGATGTAGCAACCCCGATACGATGTGGGCGCAGTTAATACAACTCCCTGTTCACCTGATTCTTCCAACAGCCAACATGCCAGTCTCGCAGGTACACTGAGTGGCCATGGATCTTGGGTACTGAGTGTGGCTTTCTGCCCAGATGACACACATTTTGTATCAAGGTAATGCTTTAATGAATGCTTTTAATTTTGAAATATTGTTTCAGTCTCTTAGACTGAAATTGTGATGTGTCATTAACATACAAAGACTCGAGAGTTTCTTTGAGATTCCCTCTGCCATTTCAGTGAGGGCATCAACTTGTTTAAATTAATGGGTTGGGGAATTTCATTCTAGCTTTATTTGTGCACTAGAGTCCAATATTGCAGCTTTATGACCCAAGCGTTGTACTGAGTTCTAAACCTAAGGTTTCTAAGGCTATTTGGTTGGCCTGTAACCCTATCAACAGAACAACGTATATTTGGAACCCTTGTTTTTAATCTCTGAGAGTAGCAAGGGATCACTTGTCCCTTTTGACAACAGCTTCTCTGTCACATAGTGAAAGCTGAGGGGCAAGTTAACTGTGTTGTGTTAAGGGCAGTCAGGTACTCCTTGCTCGTGGCCTTGGCCTGTGCCTCTGATCTGCTAAGCCATTGTGGCGTCAGGTAGTGAAGGGGCAGGGTGAGGCTTGAGAGGGAGAGCTTGACCTGAAGTCAAAGGTCAGGAGCAATAAAATGCGGGGCTTCTTTTTGCAGGTTTGTTGTTTCATCACATCAATGCTGTATTTCCTAACCATTCCAGAGATGATTTCTGATCAATACATTCAGTCAAAAGATAAATGTGGGAAAATGTACAGCTATAATTTCTTCTATATTCAGTTTGTAATCAAGATGCTGGTTTGTAAAGTCATAAAATCCCGACAGTGTGGAAAGAGGCCATTCAGCCCACTGAGTCAACACCAATCCTCCAAATAGCATCCAGAGCCACTCTGTAATCCCACATAGGCTACACATCCCTGGACACTATGGGCAATCTAAAATGGCCAATCCACATAACTGCACATCTTTGGACTGTGGGAGGAAACTGGAGCACCCGGCAGAGACACGGTGAGAACGTGCAAACTCCAGACAGCCACCCAAGGCTGGAATCAATCCCGGCTGCTGAGGCGATAGTGCTAACCACTGTACCACCATGTGGGATTATACAGTATTAGAGGCCATTCAATCCATTGTTCTAGTGCTGACTCTCTCATTCATAGAATCATAGAATTCCTCAGTGTGGAAACAGGCCCTACGGCCCAACAAGTCCACACCGAACCGCAGAGTATCTCACCCAGACCCATCGCCCTATAACCCACACCTCCCGAACACTACAGGCAATTTAGCATGGCCAATCCACCTAGCCTACACATCTTTGGACTGTGGGAGGAAACCGGAGCACCCGGAGGAAAACCGCACAGATAAGGGGAGAATGTGCAAACTCCACATAGATGGATGGAATCGAACCCAGGTCCCTGGTGCTGTGAGGCTGCAGTGCTAACCACTGAGCCACCGTGCCGCCTTCTTCTAATTAGCCTGACATCCCTGTTCCCATAGCCCTGTGAATATTTGCTAATTTGGGTTAAAGAGCTGAATGGCTTACTCCTGTTCCTAGCTCGCTTGTTTGTAACCAGTTGCTTGTTTTCTGCACAGCTCCTCTGACAAAAGTGTAAAGGTTTGGGATGTTGCCTCAAGAAGTTGTGTGCACACCTTCTTCGATCACCTGGACCAGGTAACTATCATTATGATCTGCTGACGCACACTTTTTGAACCCCTGAATTCTCAGCAGTAAATATTATAGTTCTGTCCCTTTGCTGATCTTAATAAATGCCTCATTAAATAGACATTTTAAGTAAAACCATGTTGCTTTTTCAACAGGTCTGGGGTGCGAAGTACAATGGGAATGGATCAAAGATTGTCTCTGTGGCAGATGATCGTGAGATCCATATTTATGACTGTCCAATCTGAAGTTTGCTTGCACAAAGTAAACCTGTACTCTAGATTCTCCATGCACAAGCTCAGACTAGTGCCTATGTGGGAATGGGTGAAAGCCAATAAGCTGCTTTTTACAATGACTGAAATATTACGGAACCAAAAGGAGGGATCATTGAAGTCCTGTTTGAATCAGATAAACAATTCCAGCTTTTGTTTTAATTTGGTTTATATGGCTTTTCCCACAAAAGGAACATTTATTGTATTTGTGTTGATATTGTATCCCATGTAAGGCTTTGTTTTTGTTCTTATTCTTGAGGTTGCCTAAATAAACCTTGTTTTATAAATGTTGTGTGACCTGATTTAATGCAGCCAAAACCATGCACTGATGGGAAGAATAGCTGATGAACCGTTTAGATCAAAGCTTCCCAAAGTAGGGGTCAGGACCCCAAGTGGGGTCGCAAGCTCCAAGGCAGCCATGGCTGACTGCTGTGCTGCCCCCCACCCCTGCCACTTTGCAAAGGTCTTCTCTCCTTTCCACAGCTAACCGAGGGATTGTGACCATGTTTAAACCTCAATGCGGGTTAAAGCTGAGAAACTTTTTTCAAAACACTGGTTTAAATTGTTATGAGGTTGAATTCATCAATGTAGCTTAGCTTTGGGCTGAAACTTCAATTACTTGCACTTGAAGGCAGGTGATTCATTGACATTTACAAGCACAAAAGGAAGCTATCTGGCCCATTGTGTCTATACATGTCAACAAAAATTTTACTACACCAATCCCATTTTCCAGCTTTTGGACCCATAGCCCTGGAGGCAATGGCAATGTGAATGTCTATCTAAACATTATTAAATGTTACAAGATTTTCTGACCCAACATTCACTATGGCAGCAAGTTCCAGACTCTCCGCGTACTCTCTTCAACTCCTCACTTAGCTTTCTACCACTTACCACAGCCCCCTGGTTATTGACCCCCCCAACTAATTGAAGAAGTGCCTTCCTATCCACACTATCTATGTCTCTCAGTCTTGTACATCTCTTGGGTTCCCCTTGACCCTTTGTTGCTCCAAGGAAAACAATTCCAGCCTACCTAATCTTTCCTCATAGCTCAGACACTCCGGCCCAGACAATATCCTGATAAATCTTCTACACCCTCTGTATGCTGTGGTGACCAGAACTGCATGCAATTCTCCAGTTGTAAAGAACATTATGCTAGTCTGAATGTAAGTCCCTTTGTTGAAGACTTTACTTACTCCCTTGTGTAATATAGTCTCCTCCCATCCGTACAAATCACTGTGTCTCCTAATGCTGTGCTATCATAAAGTCATACAGCATGGAAACAGACCTTTTGGTCCAAACAGTCCATGCTGACCATAATTCCAACCTTAACTAAGTCCCACCTGCCTGTGCTTGGCCCATATTCTTCCAAACATTTCTTATTCGTGTACATATCCATATGTCCCTTTAAACTTTGTAACTGTATACACATCCACCACTTCCTCTGGAAGTTCGTTCACAAATTACTCTATTTTCAAACAAAAAAGTTCCTCCCTAATGTCTTTTTTTAAAATCTTTCTCCTCCCTCCTTAAAAATATGCCCCTAGTCTTGAGGGCACTACCATGACACCATAATTAGCTATTACTAAGTGCTGTTAGGTATTTTCTGATCAATCTGTTCAGAGATTGTTCTGTTGCTTTCTGGAGAGTGTAGCAAAGGTTTACCAGGCTGATTCTGGGGATGGTGGTCTGACATATGAGGAGAGATTGACTAGGTTGGGATTGTTTTTGCTAGAGTTCAGACGGATAAGGGGGCATCTCATAGAAACTTATAAAATTCTAACAGAACTGAACAGGGTAGATGCAGGGAGAATTTTCCCGATGGTGGGGTGTCACAGTATGAGGATTTGGGGTAGCTGATGTAGGACAGAGGTGAGAAGACATTTCTTCTCCCAAAGGGTGGTGAGCGTGTGGAATTCATTATTACAGGAAGTAGTTGATGCTAAAACATTGAATGCGTTTAAGGGAGCGACTAGACATAGCACTTGGGACAAATGGGATCAAAGGTTATGGGGAGAAAGCAGGATTAGGCTATTGAGTTAGACGGTCAGCAATGATTGTGAAGAATGATGGATCAGGCTCGAAGGGGCGAATGGCCTCTTCCTGCTCCTATCTTCTATGTTTCTATGAGATGTTATGACAGACTGCAGTAGCAAATGGAACTGCAGCCCAGATCTCCTGACTCAAAGGTAGGGATGGTACCACTACACCACAAGGGCTTTTTTTTATACCAAGAAGTGCTATCTCACACAACTGAGTGATTTTCCCACCAGCAAACTCACTGTGACTCGTTTTTTTTTTGTTTTTATTTCCTCATTAAAGACCAATTACCACAATAAACCACATTGTTTGGCCAATTAGATATTTACATGCAAAGTCAATTAAGGGCAATGCAAACCATCAAAAGGGACAGGAGGTACTAAATCAAAACGGATTTGGAGGGAGAATAAAGCACTGTATCCCCTGTGGTGTCCACCTTTCTCTAAAGTCATTGAGAGTCTGGCACGGTGGCTCAGTGGTTAGCACTGCTGCCTCACAGTGCCAGTGACCCAGGTTCCATTCCAACCTTGGGTGTCTGTGTGGAGTTTGCACATTCTCCCCATGTGTGGGTTTCCACCAGGTGCTCTGGTTTCCTCCCACAGTCCAAAACTGCGCAGATTAGGTGGATTGGCCATGCTAAATTGCCTGTAGTGTCCAGGGATATGCAGGTTGGGTGCATTAGCCACAGGAAGAGCAGGGTGTGGAATTGTTGGGCCAAATGTCCTGTTTCCACACTGGGGATTCTTTGAAATGTAAATTCTGTGAAAATTGCCACAATCAGTGGTTACAAGGGCCCCTGATAAATTGCATGTTATAATCGTATTATGAGATTGGGTATTTTTCAAATAGTCAGCAATTAATACATTTAATATAGGCCATGCTAAGTAACTAATTAACGATAATGAGAATATTGCAGTTGTCAAAGCTGATACCATAATTGATTCATTCCAGAGAATTGGCATGTACACTGAATGATTCTTGTATTAATCATCAACAATCTTCAATTTTCTGTGTTTAATTTTTTTTAACACCATCACTAAAGCTGTCTGTTCTGACCTCTTACTTTTTTTTTATATTTACTCCTGTGATCAGGGTGTCGTTGGGATTTAATGCCTGTCCTTAGTTAAGGATGGCAGATTTCCTTCTGTGAAGGACTTCTGTTTTTATTCACTTATGGGATATGGAGCACCCAGATCATTTACAGGCTAGAATTTATTGCCCATCCCTTGATACAAAAGTGGATGGAGAAAGTTTCCTCATGGAGGGCAATGCAGAACAAGAGGTCATAGTTCTAGGATAAGTGGTGGCAGATTTAAAATAGAGATGAGGAGACATTACTTCTTGCAAAGGTATTCACTCCCCCAGAGTATGAAGGATGCAGAGATATTGAGTAAATTTAGTGGGGAGACAGACAGATTTTAAATGCGTAAAGGGTTGAAGTGCTATGGAGAGCGGACAGGAAAGTGGAGTTAAGGTTGAGGTGAGATCAGCCATGATTGTATTAAATTGCAGAGCAAGCTTGAGGGGCTGAATGGCCTACTGCTGTTCCTAGTTCTTATATTCTTAAATGGAGCTTGAGGTTTAGTTTCAATTTGAATGTCTCAAAAGATGTGACAGTGTGCTTCATCTCCGAAATGATGAGATTCTCACCAAGAACCACACCCATTCAGAGTCTCCCGTCCAAGGTGCAGTATCATTGGGAAGGTAGGATGGCGCAGTAGCCTCATTAAGAAGCTCATGGGTGAGACATTGAAGAAAGTTTCAATATAAATACAGAGAATAATTACAGCGGGGTCATTAATGATGAACTATATGTTCCAGGGCTGATAATATTTCACTGAACTCATGTATTCTGAGCACAACTCACTGATCCTTCAATTGCTTGTGATTTCCAGATCTATTTTAGTGCCAGGTCAGTAGCAAAGCCCTCTTCCTGAATAGATACAGGCTCGTACCTGCATTAGCCTTTTCGAGTTATATTAGAGTTCACTGCTAAGAAATGAAGGGTCTACCCCCATGAAGGGTCTAGGCCCGAAACGTCAAGCTTTCCTGCTCCTATGATGCTGCTTGGCCTGCTGTGTTCATCCAGCTCCACACCTTGTTATCTCGGATTCTCCAGCATCTGCAGTACCTATTATCTCATCTTCAATGTAGACACTCTTTCTCTTCCCTACCCCTCAGCTAAAGAGTTTGTGAACTTAAACATGATCACTGGACTAGTCGAGCCTGACATTTTCACAAATCTGCACTGTCTCCCTTCAGTTAACTGATGCCTGTCCCAGATTAATTCTAATAACTTCTCCCCCAGGGAGTTCAAGTTGCTGCGTTAACAAATGCTTTTATCAGTATGTTGTAGTATGGTGCACTGGACAGTGACGGTAGTGGCTTCAATGTCTTTCCATCGAACAGCTGACCAGGAGTCTCCTGCTTTTATTGTCTGCTCTGGGATGGGACTTAAACCTGGAGCTTCTGGCTTAGAGACTGGACACTACCAAGACCTTCACATCTCCCCATAATTAATCTTAAAGTGCCAGCTCTGATTTCCTGCTTCCTCTCTATTTTCAATAAAAAAAGGGATTTTTGCAATTTATTGAAACAGCCACAATCACAGAGCTTCAGAAAATTATGATTAATGCAATTTCCTCCCTATTTCAGGTAATCAACAGGCCCTAGAGATTTATCTATTTTGACGGTCATCATTTTCTACAGTCATTTCTAAAATTACGTCAAATCGACTGAGTCCCTCCTCTTGACTCATGTTTATATTTCCTAGCATTAAAATGAATGTACTTAACAGGTTTGTCATTTGGTTAAGCATTTTACCTGTGTCACTTTAATGAATCCTTTTTTAATTCATTCATGGGATATAGGTATCCTTGATAAGTCCATCATTTATTGCCTTTGAGAACATAGTGGCTGAACAATTGCAGCCTGCATGAAGGTACACCTCCGGTGCTATTAGGAACAGAGCTGCAATGATAAAGGAACAGCAATATATTTTCATGTCATGATGGTTTGTGACTTGGAGATTGTGGAGTTGCCATGCACCGTCTATAGCTGCTAGCCAAGCTGCCTTGGCAAATTACTGCAGACCACCTCATCAGTAGTTGCAAGGACTACATGTATTTTACTTGAAATAAACTGAAAAATGGAAGTTAGGTTTGCTGTGTTCCAGAAAATAAAGTGGTCTTTTTTAACAATCCGAAGCAAGCAAAACTGTATGGTGTTCACTGATTGTTTGCACAAGAGAGTGTGACTTTGAGAAGCTGGAGTTGAGAGTATTGCGACCAGTTGTCCCTGGTATAAAAGAAATCTGCCCAGCAACAGTTTTTCAATTGGTTTTAAGTGGAGGTTTTGTCACAAGAGAGCAGGGAACTCAGAAGTCTACAAGAGCCTATAAGCCAAGCCAGATCTCTCTCTCTCTCTCTCTGTGAGAGGAAGAAAACCAGCACGAAAAGACTCTGAAAAGAAGAACTTCCAACGCAAGTAATAAACCTAGGTCCAACTGACTGTCTGCTGACTTGAGGATCACTGCAGTCAACAAGCATTGTTGCCAAAAAGGAACTGTGAGAAAGTCACTTCATTCCACATTTATAGTTTTGACACTTGGCTCATAGAATTTGCTCCTTTGCCTATATTTTTAAATGAATGCATGCATGTTTGGATTTAAAGGGGGTATGGTTTAAGCTTGCAAATTAGTAATGAATAATCCACAAATAATCCACATTTGCCACATGTTAGAAAAGTTGACGTTTTGATAAATTTATTTTTCTTTTTTGTTGATGAAACCTGTTGTTTCTTTTATCTGAGATAGTGGTCACAGTCAGGCTTTAACCATCTGGAGATTAAACTGGTTGTATTTAATATGATATCTCATGAAACAGTGGGGTTTAATTTCTCGTACATTGTTCCCATCAGGATCATGACAAACATTTAGGGGCTCAGTGTGGGATCTTTGAATGTGGACAATGCAAGATTGGATGTGGAACAATAACTAATTGGTGAAGAATATAAGAAGATTCTCAGGTGACCTGGTGTTGGGCGTGATGCGGGGCCCCCAAATCTCCCCCACCTGGTGTCCCAGAATCCACTCCGATGAAGTCCACCAATGGATCCTCTGCCGGTGACCCTAGGGTGGTGCCTCTGGGGAAATGGAGGTGGCTAATGGTACAAGACCACCCCCCCACAACTCTTGGTGAGGGAGGGGTCAGTGGCCAAGGATGACCAGCCAGGGGAGGAAGAGAGCTCGGTGGGGAGCACTGGATGGATCCCCTGGTTCTCCCCACTAAGCTCACCTGCATCCTCACTGAGGAACTCTGGGTGTTTCTGGGGAAAAAAAAGAGTCTCGATCGTCAGGATAGAGCTTTGGACTGCTGTAAGGATTTTGAGCTGATCTTCTTGTCCAGTGGGCAGCTCTCAGCACACCCAGGATGGCTTGGAATGACCGGTGGCTGTTCAGGACGTTCCTCAGTGCACTCCTGAGGAAGGCAAGGGCCCTGTTTGCCCTTCCTTCCTCCACACACTGAGGGTGATGGTGACTGTGGCACAGTGCCACTGACATGAAAACAGTTATGGCCAGCCTCAACGTTATGGCTGCAGGAAGCCACAATATAGCTTCCAGAACTTCTCAGTTCTCCGGATCAGGACAAATGCGGTGTACTTCCTGAAAGAAACCCACACTACCCCAGGAGACGAAGGTACCTGGCTCCTGGAGTGGCAAAGAGGGATCTACATGAGTCACTTCACCACCAATTCCAGTGGGGTAGCTATCTTGGCCCCTCATTTTCAGCCCTTGAGAGTCAAGGAACCAGTGCTAAGTCATTTGCTTCACCTGTATACTCCTGTGGTTGGGCCGAGGCAAACATGCTTCCTTGAAGAAGCGTCCATTCACTTAGCCTCCATTGATGAAGACCAGAGCAGCATCCTGGGGGTGTGGGGACTTTAACTTCACTTTCGAGGAGTGGGACTTCAGCGGTACCTGGTTTGATCTAGTGCTGAAATGGCTGAGGGACTTGGTCAAATCCTTTGACCTGGTGGACGTTTGCTTAAATCTCCACCCTGACTCCATCGCCATCATTTTTTTGAGGCCTGCGGTCAGAGTGGCGAGGATCAACCGACCGCTTGTACGTCCTCATGGGCATATGTCTCCTGCATCCTGGTGACTTCCATGTGGCAGGTGCCATGCATGGATCACCACATGGTATTGGCAGAGCTCACCCTGTTCTGTGCCAGGCTTGGGTCTACATTCTGGCACGGCAATAACCTGCTGCTTCAGGACAAGAGGTTCCGGGATTCATAGAACATAGAACAATACAGCGCAGAACAGGCCCTTTGGCCCTCGATGTTGCGCTGACCTGTGAACTAATCTAAGACCATCCCCCTACACTATCCCATCATCATCCATATGCTTATCCAAGGACTGTTTAAATGCCCCTAATGTGGCTGAGTTAACTACATTGGCAGGCAGGGCATTCCACGCCCTTATCACTCTCTGAGTAAAGAACCTGCCTCTGACATCTGTCTTAAATCTATCACCCCTCAATTTGCAGCTATGCCCCCTTGTACTAGCCGACGTAATCATCCTAGGAAAAAGACTCTCACTGTCCACCCTATCTAATCCTCTGATCATTTTGTAGGTCTCTGTTAAATCCCCTCTTAGCCTTCTTCTCTCCAACGAGAACAGACCCAAGTCCCTCAGCCTTTCCTCATAAGACCTTCGCTCCAGACCAGGCAACATCCTGGTAAATCTCCTCTGCACCTTTTCCAATGCTTCCACATCCTTCCTGTAATGGGGCGACCAGAACTGTACGCAATATTCCAGGTAAGGCCGCACTAGCGTTTTGTACAGTTGCAGCATGACATCACGGCTCCGGAACTCAATCCCTCTACCAATGAAACCTAACACACCGTATGCCTTCTTAACAGCACCATCAACCTGGGTGGCAACTTTCAGGGATCTATGTACCTGGACACCAAGATCCCTCTGCACATCCACACTACCAAGAATCTTTCCATTGACCCAGTATTTTGCCTTCCTATTATTCTTCCCAAAGTGCATCACCTCACATTTATCTGCATTGAACTCCATTTGCCACCTTTCAGCCCAATTCTGCAGTTTATCCAAGTCTCCCTGCAACCTGCAACATTCTTCCACACTGTCCACCACTCCACTGACTTTAGTGTCATCTGCAAACTTACTAACCCATCCACCTATGCCTGCATCCAAGTCATTTATAAAAATGACAAACAGCAGTGGTCCCAAAACAGATCTTTGTGGCACACCACTAGTAACCGGACTCCAGGCTGAATATTTTCCATCAACCACCACTCTTTGGCTTCTTTCAGAAAGCCAGTTTCTAATCCAAACTGCTAAATCTCCCTCAATCCCATGCCTCTGCATTTTCTCCAATAGCCTACCATGTGGAACCTTATCAAAGGCTTTACTGAAGTCCATGTACACCACATCAACTGCCCTACCCTCATCCACATGCTTGGTCACCTTCTCAAAAAACTCAATGAGGTTTGTGAGACACGACCTGCCCTTGACGAATCCATGTTGACTATCTCCAATCAAATTGTTGCTTGCTAGATGATTATAAATCCTATCTCTTATAATCCTTTCCAAAACTTTTCCTACAACAGATGTAAGGCTCACTGGTCTATAATTACCTGAGTCATCTCTACTGCCCTTCTTGAACAAGGGCACAACATTTGCAATCCTCCAGTCCTCTGGTACTAAACCTGTAGACAATGACGACTCAAAGATCAAGGCCAAAGGCTCCGCCATCTCCTCCCTAGCTTCCCAGAGAATCCTCAGAAAAATCCCATCCGGCCCAGGGGATTTATCTACCTTCACACCTTCTAGGATTGATAACACCTCCTCCTTACTAACCTCAATCCTTTCAAGTCTAATAGCGCGTATCTCAGTCTTCTCCTCTACAATATTCATTCCATTACTTCTGGACGGGCTTGAGAAGGAAGCGGGAGGGGACTTTCCCCTCATGGAGACTATGGTGGGACATGGGCAAAACTCACATTTGTATCTTCTGTTAGGAGAAGGTGAAGGAGTGGCACTGTGGCTCAGTGGTTAGCACTGTTGCTTCACAGTGCCAGGGACCCAGGTTCGATTCCACCCTCGGGTGACTGTTTGCACATTCTCCCCGTGTCTGCATGGGTTTCCTCCAGGTGCTCTGGTTTCCTCCCACAGTCCAAAGATATGCAAGCTAGGTGGATTGGCAATGCTAAATTGCCTGTTGTGTCCAGGGGTGTGTGGGCTATGTGTGTTACAGAGTGGGATGCTCTTTGGAGGGTTGGTGTGGATACAATGGGCCAAATGGCCCACTTCCACACTTGTAGGGATTCTATGATTCTGTAGCAAAGACATGGAAATTGAGGCATTTGAGAAGGAGGTGCTCAACCTGGAGTCATCTCCATGCTGAGACCTGCAGCTCATTGGGTCCCAGGACAGGTATGTGTGGTCATGGTTCTAGCTTGTTGAGGACCAGGACCATTGGTCCCCCTGTACACACTGGAGAAAAGCCATGGCACTCTTCAGCAGCTCCTTATGCTGCTGACTGAGGATGGATCCTGGGGGAATCAAGGTCCAGACCTCAGCCTATTACATGGCTCTGTCCAGTGAGGATGCTTTTTTCCTTCTGGAGCTGTGGAGAGAGAGCAACAGTGGTGATGGCACCATGGGGAGCATGGCAGCGACTGTGGGTGCCAAGCAGTGTCTGCAGGAGGTCCAATGTGTGAGCAGCTGTGGGCTCAGAACAGTGTCGGCTAGAGGCCTGGTGCGGGGAAGCAGCTGTGGGCCTGAGCCTATTGTGGTTAGAGTGAGCCTGAAATGTTGGTTCCCCAACATCTGGGACATCGAAAGCAGAAGCCCAAGGCTTCCTGGAAAGCAGGCCAAAGCAGAGGAGACTGACCCCTCACAGGCGGTTAAGAAAAACCATTGATGTGTTACTTTTATTCCTTTATTTTTCCACTTAATGCTAGAAAGGACTGGAATGTTAACTTCTAACTTCATTTCCTTATTTTTCAACTTTGTACTAAGAACAATGGTAATGCTTTACTTTTAATTTTGTTTCTCTATGTTATTACTTGTACGTAAGTTCTATACCTTCTTATCTTTAAGCAATTACAGTTAGTTGTTTTAGTAATAAACCTTGCTACAAGTTGGATTGTGGAAGTCAGAATAAATTACTTAGGAAACATTCTGGGCAAAGGCATGTGTTGCCAAGAACAGCAAAAGTAAAGGTTGTGATATAATTCCTGTTCTTAAACTGAATAGGAAATCATGAGGCTTTTGGGGATAGTAGGAACTGCAGATGCTGGAGAATCTGACATAACAAGGTGTAGAACTTGATGAACACAGCAGGCCAAGCAGCATCAGAGGAGCAGGAAGGCTGACATTTCAGGCCTAGACCCTTCTTCAGAAATGGGGGTTAATTCTAGGTAGCTGTGGGAGTCAGTGGGCTTGAAATGGATATTGGTTTCTAGGTGGTTGCCAGAGATGGAGACAGAGGGGTCCAGGAAGAGTCACTCTCTCCGTGTCCGCTCCACACTCCCCTCCAGCCCCACCACACTCTGCACTTTTCCCTGCAACCGCAGGAAGTGCTACGCCTGCCCCTACACCTCCCCCCTCACCCACATCCCAGGCCCCAAGAAGACCTTCCACATCAAGCAGATGTTCACCTGCACATCTGCCGATGTGGTATACTGCATCCGCTGTTCCCGTTGTGGCCTCCTCTACATCGGGGAAACCAAGCAGAGGCTTGGGGACTGCTTTGCAGAACACCTATGCTTGGTTCGCTGTAAACAACTGCACCTCCCTGTTGCGAACCATTTCAACTCCCCATCCCGTTCCGCAGACGACATGTCCATCCTGGGCCTCCTGCAGTGCCACAACGATGCTACCCAAAGTTTGCAGGAAAAGCAAATCATATTCCGCTTGGGAACTCTGCAGCCCAATGGTATCAATGTGGACTTCACAAGCTTCAAAATCTCCCCTCCCCATACCGCATCCCAAAACCAGCCCAGCTCGTCCCCGCCTCCCTAACCTGTTCTTCCTCCGACCTCAAGCCCCACCTCCATCTCCTACCTACTAACCTCATCCCACCCCCTTGACCTGTCCGTCCTCCCTGGACTGACCTATCCCCTCCCTACCTACACTCACCTTTACTTGCTCCATCCCTGCCCCTCTCCACCTATCTTCTCCTCTATCCATTTTCTATCTGCCTCCCCCTCTCTCCCTATTTATTTCAGAACCCCCTTCCCCTCTCACATCTACGAGACTTTTGGGGATTTTTTTAATTGGAAATTTGTGTCTAATTTCAGCGTCATAACAAATTTATTGCCAAAGCAAGCAAACAGTAATATGATCAAAAGAGTGCCTAACACCTTATGAATTGATTGATATTGGCTGCCCTTCATTTTACCAAAATAATTGATGCTAGTAACTTTGGTATAGGTGGGGTCATATTGCAAGATGATGAATCAGGAACAGAGAAGCAAATGGGATACTCTTCAACAAAGCAAACCACTTTAAGAAAAGATAGTAGGAACTGCAGATGCTGGAGAATCTGAGATAACAAGATGTGGAGCTAGACGAACACAGCAGGCCAAGCAGCATCAGAGGAGTAGGAAGGCTGATGTTTTGGGCCTAGACCCTTCTTCAGAAATCAGTTTCAAGGCCGAAGAGATTACAAGAGAGTTGCAGTGGGAGAGAGATCCAGAGGTTTTTCCAGGGGGAGGAGGGCAACTTCTTCAGGGTAGGCATCCTTAGAAGAGGCTTCGCAGTGGGGTTAAAATTGTTTCAGAGATAGTAGGAACTGCAGATGCTGGAGAATCTGAGATAACAAGGTGTAGAGCTGGATGAACACAGCAGGCCAAGCAGCATCAGAGGAGCAGGAAGGCTGACGTTTCGGGCCTAACACTTCTTCAGAAAGAAGACCCGGAAGAAGGGTCTAGGCCCAAATGGTCAGCCTTCCTGCTCCTCTGATGCTGCTTGGCCTGCTGTGTTCATCCAGCTCTACACCTTGTTATCCCACTTTAAGAAGACATACTCTACAATGGAGAAGGATGACTACAAAGAAATGCAATTAAACACTGACCATAATCCTTAATTAAATATTTAAAGCTCACAATGTGAGATTGTTGTAATTAAATTTGTCAATTCAATCTTATATGATAAAGTAGTTGCAGATATATTATCAAGAATGTGATGACATTGGGATAGGTTGTAAACTTGTGGACACGACAATTATATAAACCCTGCATAAAGAATAAAGGTGTATTTTTCTTTGTCTCTCATTGTCTGTATGTCACATTAACCTTTTGATGAAATACATTTAAAATTGATGTTTCACCTCTCCAAGGCTGAAGCCATTTAAGCACTACAAACTGATTTGTAATATAAACTGCAAAACGGAAGATTGGATGGCCATCTTCCAGAGAATGCAACTAAAGTAGAAGCTGTTCTCATTAATTACAAAAGCATGTAACATTTGGAGAAGCTGGATTTAATATTTCTGAGTCTTGCTGTCACAAAGTATCTTAGGATTGAAAAGAAAATCGCTTTTGGACTAGTTTAAAATGGCAGTTTTGTCATAGAACTGAAGAGACTAAGGGACACACACTTCAAAAAGCCTGCAGGCAAGTGAGATCACTTCCTCCTCTCTCTCTGACAGTGGAAAAAAGCTAACACTGACATAGTGAAAACACAAAACTTCTAACTGCACAAAATAATTATTGCCAAAAAACTAAAGGAAGTATGCAAATATGCACTTTTGTGGATTGAACTCTTGACAGAATTTGTTCCTTTTCTTTGTTAATTTCCCCACCTACAATTTTCTGCAAAATCATCTGCCTTCTTTATCTTGTCTAACCTATTTCTGAATATATGTATACCTTCAGATTTAAATGCGCTATGGCTTATATTTGCATGTTAATAATTTTGCCACGTTACAGAAGATCATTATGTTTTGTTTTCTTACTCATTGGTAAAAGCTGGTATGTTTTTTTCTTGGATCATGATTATCACAGTCAAGCATGAACTATCCTAGTGATTAAATTGGTCATTTTCACAAGACAACTCTCAGAATAATGAAATTTGATTCCCAGTGCACTCCTCCCATCAGTGTGTAGGTACAGTTCAATTTGTCAGAGGAGGGAGTGGTGAACGGGCTGCTAAACATGCTACTTTGTATTAGAAGATGTTGTTCCTTTGTGAAGAATGTCAGAGCATAAGTGATGTATTCCATCATACCCCTAAAACAGGCACTGCTTGTGGGATGGTGGAGCAAGCTTAGAACTTTGTTATCTCAGAGTGGTTCCCTGAGCTATTCTCCTTTGGTATTTGCACTGTGACAGCCTAGGTGTTCTTAATCTTGATTCTGCTTGCCCTCTCTGACATCTATACAGCCCTGTCCTATCCCTCTTTTCCCTTAAACTCTCCTCCTGTTAATCAGACACCACTTCATGCTTGTCATCTTGCAGCCTCTCTACCACTAATATCTTAATCATAAACAATGTCATATTTGATTAGTCCCTAGGATCTCATCCCTCTGATCCTTTAATTCCATCCTAAACCTATTCCTTCTGTACTGGGGCAGTGGGGGGAAGGAAAAGAAAATCCTGGGAGCTTTCCAGCTGTCATGTGTCTCACATTTTGCCTTCAGTTTCTGCCCATACTCCAGCAACATACCTGGTATCACACAGCCACCTTCCATGTCCTTGTGCCCACCCCCAGAAATGGTTAGTTTCTCATTCTCTTTGGCAAGATGATCTTCAATTCAGATACAAGGATTGCAGACTTGGTCACTGTGATCATCCAATCAATACACAATTTTCACTTCCTTTGTGACCTTTAATCCCTGTAGGGAAAAAAAAACTAACTTCTCCTTGAAAACAATATTTTGCCCTTAACTGCTTTCTGTGGCAGGAGAATTCCATAGTCACCACTCTGCATGAAATTTCACATTGCATTCCTTAAGTGGCATACTCCATAGCATCAGACTGTGACCCCTGCAGGTAGTGGCATTCTCATCTACACTCTAGAATGTACCATCTACACATCTGCTACTGTTGTCAAACTGCCACCACTGTCTAGTGGTGGCATGCCAATCAAGCAGGCTGCTTTGTCCTGTATAGTGTCAAGTTTCTTGAGTGTTCATGCAGCAATCCCTATCCAGACAAGTGGAGAATATAAAGCACAAGGCACAAGCATGATGGCATAAGGGACAGGCTTTGATGAGCCAAGAGGACAGCTACTCATCAGTATTCCTGGCCTCCGACCTGCTTTATGGCTACTGTTTATACAGCAATTCCAGTTGAGTTTCTGTCTGGGGTTACCACTGACCAATCATCAGGGATTTAGTAATAACAAACCATTGAACGTCAAGGGGTAGTCATTAGATTGTGTTGCACTAGAGATTGTCACTGCCTGGCATTTGTGGCAATGTTATTTGGACATTCTCCAGTCCTTGCTGCATTTGAACATAGATTGCTTCAGAGCTGCAAGTGGTACTGAACATTTTGAAATTATCAGCCTCAAGCTTGGCATGGTTTTGAGCCTCAGCACAACATAAATCAGACCATGGGCAGATGGAACAGACAGTATTTTAGAACAAGTAGCAAACTAAATTTAGCTATGACATTTTGCTCAAAAAATCCAAGACAGCAATCATATCTAAAAGGGGGCTCTTACAACAGAACAGCACTCTAAATATAGATTAGACTTACTTCCCCAAAATGGATTTTGAACCTGCAACTTCCTCATCTCTTCTGCCTTGAAGATGAGAACACAGTTGGATCTTTAACTTCAGTGGCTCCTTCAAAACCCAGGAAAACCCAAATACTGCAAGCTTAGTTCAGCTACAGTAGTGTTTAAATAAAATGACAGATCAACTTTTAAGTTTGTTTAATATCAGAAGACCAGAAAAACAATGTTGCTCACTTCTAAGCACTACCAGATATGATAAATAGAAGTACATGTAGACAATTTAGATATTTTATCACATTAAACACCAGACAAATGACAAGGAAGACCAGTACACAGTATGTCAGTACATAAGTAACAAAACAAAAGTGAAGTCTGCATTGTCCACCAAATCAAGGGGGGAAAAAGGCTCATATGTTCAGTAGATGTATGATAAGAAATAACGCAGTCTTTTTGTGAATAACCAATACAATGCTTTTTAATATTAAAATAGCTTTGATGCATTACAGTTTTTTTTAAAAACACTAGTCACCCATCATTTAGGATGTTTGACACTGCACACCGCCTCTAGGCCTTTGATCTTCCTCATACACTTCCCCACTATAACCTCTGTGTTGCTCTCCTGAGACACATTCTGTTAACTCCACAGGTTCCATGTCGTCAGTGATCATTAACTCTTGACGTGGTGGAAGCAAATCCTCCAATATTGCCAAGTCTTGTGGTGGAATCCAGCCATATGGTGGAAACTTCACCTACAGGTGAGGGAATAATAAGTAATGACAAAAAACAAATCCCAGATCTTTCCTTCAGTTACTGCTGCATTCAGTGATTATACTTACCGAGAACTGAATGATCAGCAGTCCTTTCTCAAATGGATCTCTGTAAATAGGCATACCTTCATTACGAACACATTTAAGGCTTCCAACTTTTATAACTTCACCTAAAAATAAAATTTAAAATAAAATGAAAACTAAAACATTAGACCACTTGGCCTAATAAACTTTACTGAACCTCTAAAATGGCAGAAGAGGGCACTAGAGCGGATGAAAAAGGCCATGGGAACATAAGGAAGAGGGGTAGGCCATTCAGCACCATTCTGCTCCACATTAAGCAAGATCATGACTAAATCAAACATTCCTCACATCCACTTCCCTGCCTTTCCCCATAACCCTCAATTCACCTATTGATACAAGAAATGTATTAAATGTACACAAGGACTCTGACCCCATAGCTCTGTGACAAGAAGTTCCAAAGATAACTCTCAATGAAGACCCTATGAATTGCACTGACAGCCCTTTATTCTGAGACTATGCCCTCTGGTCCTAGACTCTTCCATAAGGAGAAACATCCATTCACCACTCTGAGTAGAGTCCCAACTGCGTTGCCTTGGTTATAGACAATCCCCCTGTCCTAATGACCCTTTGCTGAACTGCCTCCAATGAAATATAACCTTTCATCAAATAAAGAGATGATATCTGCTCACAGTACTCCAGATCTGGTCTCTCAAGCAACCAAGAGCCAATATTCCATTAGCTTTCCTGGTTACCTGCTGCACTTGTGTGCTAGCTTTGTTTTATGCTCAGTATTCCCAGTCCCTTTATGTGGCAGCATTCTTCAGTTTTTTTTCTCTATTTAAGTAATATTGTTCACGTGTTCTCCCTTCCAAAGTGAACTTCACATTTTGTCCACTGTTTTTCAATATCTCTCTAAACCGTTTGCATCCATCTTGCAACTTGCGATTCCACCTAGGTGTTGTCTGCACATTTTGCTACAAGATAAAATGCAAGATTAAGAGGCTCTGCCTAGATTGTATGCAAATAAACAGAGCAATGAGTGAGTAATGAGGCATTTTAAAAAGAACAAATAACAAAGTGAATGCTTTGAAGGATGAGATTTCAGGGAATGAAAGAGTAACTTGAAATAAAAGACAACATTTGTTTCGTAAGGCAGGCCTAAGACAAAAACTCTTTAAAAGTACATTTACACAAGTCATTAGTTACAATGACCTGAAGGAGTAGACAACCATACAATGATGTAGCAGAAACAGTCAATAATTACTTATGATGTTTCAAAAAAGTGAATTTTAGGATATTAGAACCAGTAGCAGGATCTAAATTGCAGAGCTCATTGCTCAGAAATGACAAAGAATTTGAACTGTGTGTCAATCTGGACCTAGAGACCAAGCAACAAGAATTGCCCTTTCCGCTCCTGGTCATTCCAAAAAGTACTTGTTAATGTGCACGTTAGTCTTGGTTCTTCAATTACCTAAGAAAAAACCTTCTCTAGATCCCTCTAGTTGGAAGGAGACCAACTACAACGTCAAATGTAGCCAAGGCAACACTGGTATCTGTAAAGGCAAAAGGAATAAGCCAGTGTTATGTTAGTTACTCTTTGTTCAGATTTTGGTAGAGGAGAATTCCTGTATAAACACTGTCTCAGCCTGGGATCAAGTGAATTCCTTGACGAGTATAGAGTATCCGAGTACTCTTAAGAGAAATCAGGAGAGCTAAAAGGGGACACAAGATGGCGTTGGCAGATAAAGGTAAAGGAGAATCCAAAGAGATTCTACAAATACATGAAGGGCAATAGATCATAGAATCCCTACAGTGGGAGGAACAGGCCCAACAAGTCCACATCAACCCTCAGAGCATCCCACACAGACCCATCCCAACCACACATCCCTGAAAACCATGGGCAATTTAGCATGGCCAATCCATCTAGCCTGCACATCTTTGGACTGAGAAAGGAAACAGGAACACCCGGAGGAAACCCTCACAGACACAGGGAGAACGTGCAATCTCCACACAGACAGTGGAGTATCCATGGGTGGAACTGAACCTGGATCCCTGGCACTGTGAGGCAGCAGTGCTAACTACTGAGCCACCGTGCCACCCTCAGTTTTTCAGTGTGGGTGAGGGGGTCCGTGCGGGGGGAGAAAGCTCCGATGGACAAGCTCATTGAGGGGGGATGCCAGGCTGAGTGGTCTCATGATACCCTTCAGTGGCTGGGGAGCCCTGCATTCTGCTCGCTATAGACAGGCCCTGACACCAGGAAGCAGGAGGATGGAAGTGTTTCCCTTGGATACATTTTTACCCTCCTGGGATACAAAGTAACTGCGAGAGAACGCTCCCTGGGGTTGTTGTTCCCTGATTTGGAGATCTCTCCCTTCTCTTTTATTGGCATTCAAACCCACCTCTGTTTCAAAAAACCGAAAACCAATCTTTTCTTTGTGACTATTGCTTTCCAACCACCCCCGCCCCAACCGCTTTTATTTGTGAAGAGCCTGTTTCATGGCTCTCCATCCGCTGGTGGGCTCCCTCCACCAGCCCACCTCTGCCTCCTGCACTTCTCCAGGATGGCTTCTGTCAGAAACGGCCTCCAACGGAGTGACGGGTACATTCTGGCCGATGTCAGCTCCACATCTGTCGGGTGCCATGTGTATGATCCCGCCACCAAGATCAAGGGTCGAGCAGCAGACCGATAAAAACGTTGTATCCCAAGCCTGGTTGGGTGGAGGTGAACCCAGACGAGATGTTCGAACAATTTGTTGCTGCTGTTAAGAAGGCATTTGAAGATTCTGGATTGCACATGAAGCAGATGGTCACTCTTGGCATTTCAACAGAGAGCGCAACATATGCCATTTGGAACAAGACAATAGGAAGACCCTTTCATAACTTTATCTGTTGGCAAGACCTACGAGTAGTTGACTTTGTTAGGTTGTGGAACAAGTCATTATTATTTTAGGTGGCTCATAAATCCAGTGGATTACTCCATTTTCTGAGCAGGAAGAAGTGCTTCTTAGCTGAGAGTGTGATCATTTCTCAACCCAGCATGTACCGATTTGTTTAGCCTGGGTTCTCCAAAATATAAAGCATATAAATATAAAATATAAAGGTTCAAGATGCTGTCGCTGAAGAAAATTGCTCTTTTGGTACTACTGACACATGGTTGCTATACAAACTGACAAAAGGTAACTTTGATTCCGAGATAGTGGGAACTGCCGATGCTGGAGAATCTGAGATAACAAGGTGTAGAGCTGGATGAACATAGCAGGCCAAGCAGCAGGAAAGCTGACATTTCAGGTCTGGACTGTTCTTCAGAAATGGGCCCAGACCTGAAACATCAGCTTTCCTGCTGCTTGGCCTGCTATGTTCATCCAGCTCTACACCTTGTTATCTCAAAAGGTAATTGGCTCTGAAGGCAAAATGTCAAGTAACCTTAATCTAAAGGGCACTGAAGCAGCAAATTCAAAGCAGTGATTTGTTCAAGATAACAAGCATGGGGCTGGATGAACACAGCAGGTCAAGCAGCATCATAGGAGCAGGAAAACTTGACGTTTCGGGCCTAAACCCTTCATCAGAAAATTTTAAGAAAGTTAACTAGGGAGAGAATATGGCCTCTTAAAGATCAAGAAGGTCATCTATATGCAGAGCCACAAAAGATAGAGGAGATTCTAAATGATTATTTCTGTTTTTATGTTGAGAAATGTATGGATGCGAGAAAATTTGGGGAAAGTGATGTCTTGAAGAGTATCCACATTATAGAACAGGTGGTGCTGGAAGACATAGAATGTATTATAGTAGATAAATCCCCAGGACCTGATGACTAAATCCCAGGACTTTGTGGAAGGTTAGGGAGGAAATTGCAGGGCCCTAGCAGAGATATTTGTATTATCAACAGCCACAGGTGAAGTGCCCAAAAACTGAAGGGAGGCTAATGTGCCACTATTTAAGAAAGGTTGCAGCAAAATGCCTGGGAAATACAGATCAGTGAGCCTAAAATCCATGGTAGTTAAGTTATTAGAGAGGGTTGAGATAGGATCTACAGACATTTGGAGAAGCAAGGACTTGTGCATAGGAAACTGTCTCATGAATTTGATTGAGTTTTTTTAAGGAGTGACAAAGGAAGTGAATAAGGACAGTGAGGCAGACATTGTCTACATGGACTTTACCAAGGCACTACATGGTGGGTTGTTGAGCAAGGTTAAATCTCACAGGATCCAGGGAGAGCTAACCAATTAGATACAAAATTGACCTAAGACAGAGGATCATGGTAGTGTTGTTTTTCAGACTGGAGTCTTGTGACCAGCAGTCAGCCACAGATTCATTATTTGAGTGAGTGATCTGGATGAGCATTTAGCAGGTATGGTTATTAAGTTTGCTGAAGACACCAACATTGGTAGTATAGCGGACAGTGAAGGTGGTTATCTGGGAATGCAATGAGATCTCTATCAACTGGGCCAATGGCCTGAGGAATGGCAGATGGAGTTTAATTTACAGAAATGCAAGGTGTCAAATATGGCAAACCTGGGCAGGTCTTACACAGTCAATGGCTGGGCTCTGCCAAATGTTAGAGCAAGAAGGTTAGGGAT